>AFAN01000076.1:0-85594 GCA_000218505.1 Schrenkiella parvula | reverse complement strand
ATTTCTTTCTCTTGAGCAAAATCATTATTTCCTTTTTGTTCTTTAGAAACCCTTTGATTGTTTGGTGGTTACTTTCAGTCTTCTTTTTCTGACTTGGTGCGTCATATCCAAAAGAGATTGAACTGGGAATATCTGAGGAATTCCGCAGCCTCAGTGCGACTAATTTGACCCCATTCATCTATCCATCGACCGAGCAAAAGTTCTTCCTAGGCAACCTCTCATCAATAATTCTTGACACAGTGATAGTTTGGCGGGAGGTGGAGAAATTAAAAGATGTAAGTTTAATTTGGAACTTACATTCCTCCCCACAATATCAAGGACTGAAGGTGGCGTTGAGAAGGATCCCTCTGTAACACCCTCATCAGCCTAAACAAATAAACAAAATACTATAAGCAGAAGTTAAAAACAATCACAATCTTATACTGCATTGTTAACTTACTTCTGCCATGACGTCCGATGCTTGCCTCCCCACCAGTTTCGCAGCTTCTTTGTCAAATATGACAAACGTGGCTACATCACCATTTGCGTCCTTCACAGTCGTCTCCAACCGGTACCTTGAGTTTAGAAAATCGTTTCAAAAAGTTTAAGAATCTGGAAGACCAAATAGTAAACAAATAAACACTTTTACATAATAGTACATGGAAAATATGAACCTGAGTATACCAACATTTTGGGGTCGCTTGCGTTTTGCGTTAGAGCAGACCAAGCTATTTTCACCTCTTACCATTTTCGACCTACAGCTGGTACAGGAGATGAAGTACCAGTCATAGTTCTCCACAACTTATGTTATTGTTGCCACACAAACAAAGTTTGCAACCTGAAAAAAAAAATTAATAATAAATATCATTCACATTTCAAATATCAGAACGTGAAACAAAGGGAAGACAAACCTGAGGGTTCTGATTTGCTATGAAATCATGGATCTCAGAGAGAGTTACGATCTCTGGCTTTGTTACACCAACCTGAGAAGTGGTAACAGATAGTGATTCATCTTTATTCCCGCCAAACCTACAACATAAGCAAGAGAGAGTACGACATATACATAAATATTTTTTTGGGAAAAAAATTTCAATAACAAATACATAAACAGAAGAGGTTATTACCGTTCTAGGTATGCTTGTGTTTCAGAGATATCTTTGTCAAATAAAACCCGGGTCGCAGCTGTTGAACTCAGTGCCACAACTCCTGCAAATCATAGAGAAGCATAGTCATGCCACTTTAAAGTAAACAACCAACTGGAAATAAATAGTTTAGTAAAGCTACTTACCCCCCAAAGTTTTGGAGTTTAATGTTGTTAACAAAACAACAGACGGTTTTTCAGTGGACTCATTCCACCGAGTACGGAAGCTCGAAGCAATATATTCCCATAAATAAACTCGCACACTTTCACCACTAATTCAAAATTAAACATTAGTTTTTAAAGAAGAGATATAATATAATTTTTTAATTAAATTAAAACCAATTAAAACTTACTCTGCTAGTTGGACGTGAAGAACACCATCTCTTTAGACCTCGAAGTCCCAGACGGTGGAGCAGTACCAAGTGGAGTTTGAGACTTCAAGTCTCCTCCATTCAGTAAGTGTATTACACCTACTAAATCTGCGCCATCAAAAAAATATACTTAAAACATTAAAATGATCTAAATAGTCCTACAAATAACGCCTACCAAAACCTGCGCCATCAAACAAAAATACTAAAAACATTTAAAATGATCTAAATAGTCCTACAAATAACAGTAATTATCTACGCTATCATAAACAGATAACTCAACTCAGCATGTACTAATCTAACCCAAAGCGGCTAACCAAGTCAGAGATAGACAGAGACGATTGCAGGACAAAAGGAACCCAAAATTTACAGAATTATTACCGTATAGGTCCGTGTGTTTGTTTGCAATGTCACTGAAGTCCTGGAAAGGTTTCAGTCGAAACGATTGAGCTTCAATTTCTGGCAGCATCTCTGTTTCCTCAGCAAACACCGTCTGGTCAGTAAACATTACCATGAGCGGATGGGATGAAACTTTGTAGCTTGGTTTGCACGGCTTTAGCATGAATTTGCTAAGCTTGTACACCTTGTTTGGTTTCAACAGTTCCTTGAACCGGAAGACACGGTTAGCAGAGATAAAACCCTGTATAGTAAAAGCATTTTTGGATATTAGAAATGATATTAGACAATAACTGAAGATAAAAACTTGAAATTACCTTAACATCTAGAAGTAGGACTTCATGCCCAATAAGTGTGTTGTCCTGTCTGAAATTTCGTGCTTCCCACGAATGAAGCAGCCTCACAAAAATTGGTTCCTTGCAGAATTCCGCCTGTAAATCGTCAAAGCATTTTAGTGAAGTCATACTGGTTTTGACTGAATTTGAAAGAGAAGCGATATAGAAAATAACTTAGAAGTGATGATATATATAGTATACCTTGGTAGAGGTGGAGGCCGATCATAATTGCATTTGGTAGTGGTGGCATTGAAGGCGAGTGAAGAACGTGGGGAGACAGATAAATAGAAACATATAAATCAGAGGTAAGCGAATAGTTAAGAGATCGCTTAAAATTAAATAATCACAGTGACAAAATATCAAATTTACTTACCTTGTTTTTTTGACAACGTCCGGATATTTGGAAGCCGAAGTGATCGCCTTTTCCGGCCTAGATAGGCCCACAGGGGAATATGCAAAACGGGAAAAAAACTAATTACTATTTGGTTTGATATACAAACGGTAAGGGGCTTTCAATTATTTTAAGGCAGATGATTAAAACGTTGACGGCCCAACAACGACTCTAAACCCACACAGACCCAGTAAGAAAACACATAAATAGAGAGAATTAGAGTATTGGGCTTACTTGGGCAGTATATTTGGCCGGAATTGCAGGCCCATGTTGTCATGTCCAATCGTAGGCCCAGTTCAGCCCGGTGGAACTAAAACACAGATTTAATTTTAATTTAATATGGGCCTATTAAACTTAGTTGGGCTTTAAAAATAGGAAGGGAAATATTATTAATACATGGGCTTCGAGTATGGGCTTAAATGACGCTCAATAACGTCTGTAACCCTCGGAGGCCCAATAGGAGCGGTACCCTACAAAAGCCCAGTGACAAACATTAGTTCGATAAGGTTTTAAATAATCAAAGTTGGGCTCCATTAAATAAAATTGAAATAAAGTATTACCTATTACGGAGCCCAGAATTAAAGCCCACGAAGGCGAAGAATATTCTCGAAGCCGATAGACTGTCCCGGAAGTTGTCGCCGGAAGGACACCCTCGACACTGACCCCGTTAGCCGCGCAGGTAAACCTAGAGAGAGGCAGATCGGTATGATAGTTTTTTTAAAAAAGAGGAAAAATATTTTACAAACTAAAAAATACAAAGATTGACAATAGCTAAACCTAGCGGAGACGATTTTTACTGCCCGCGAATTGATGTAAGGAGAACCGAGAAAGAAGGTAAATGTCACCGCTTACTTGGGTCATCTTTCTTGCGGCTGATTTGGGCTTTACATGTCACGAAATGTCTGGCCCACATTTTGGTCGCAAATGGTGGCCCAAATAGGCCCGTAATCATACGATGACACCCGAAAAAAAAAACTGTTAAAGTAGGTGGGCTTATTTGGGCTTCGTCAAAAAATATCCAAATTAAAATAAATAAAATACCTGGGTTTTGGGGCTGCTACAAGAAGCCGGTTCTGAATTGGAGAGATCTCAAGGCACTGATGTACACAGAATTTGTTGAGAAGCTTAAGGCTACACCAGGGAGAGTGAAGCCTACAAAAACACCGCCGCCTAGTCCTAAGCATAAGTATGCTTATATGCCATAGCCCCAGACCGTGACTACCAAAACCCCACCAATCCAAGGTAAGTCGTCTAACTTTGTGAATCCTAAAGAGCCAACATGTTATAAGTGTCATAGGAGAGGACATTTTGTTGCAAATTATCCCACTAAGAAATTAATAAAAGAAACGTCACTTGAAGAGAAAAAAAAACATCTAGAGAAAGTGATAGTTTATTTTGTTATGATCTTTTAATTCCCAATTCTAGACTCATGCACTTGTCTTTGCCACAGACGGTAATCTTTGAATGAGCTTGTGGGTTTTTTTCGTCGTTTTCCATGTATCATCTGTATCCTGCCTACGACATCTTTTTTTTCGTGATTAGCATATTTTGATAAATTTAATTCGTAGTAAAATATTAGATCATTTATTGGATTTTAGAGGAAATGAAAGTTACCTAGTTGTTCAGTGTCTGTATTGCACAGCCTTAGCAATTGGTGATAGTTTTGCACCCAAAAATTGTCCTCTGGTATTTTGTTAGCGTAACTTTCAACTGGGAGTATTCTTGTATACATTGTAAATTTAATAAAATACTTATGAGGCACAAGTTTGTGTCGGTTGTTATGAAGATCGACAATAAAATTTGAAATTTCATATACTACACTTTCTCGCTATGCAGTTAAATAATTGTTGTGCTTTAAACCATTCTTTTATATATTATATAGTATT
This sequence comes from Schrenkiella parvula, assembly GCA_000218505.1. Classification (NCBI taxonomy): domain Eukaryota; kingdom Viridiplantae; phylum Streptophyta; class Magnoliopsida; order Brassicales; family Brassicaceae; genus Schrenkiella; species Schrenkiella parvula. Next base: position 81,098 of record AFAN01000076.1, on the reverse strand, counting down.
TCAAATTTATCAATCTCGTGTTCATTTCGAAAAGTCAATCTTAAATGTTCTTTTTGTTGATGGGATCTGCAACGAATCTTTGATGATCTTTACTTAAAAGAAGAAAAAAAGTTACATTTACTTTCTCCCTTTCTAGATTTGATGTCTCTTTATCTCTGTTGTTGAGTTTCGTTTTCGTGGATGGCTCTGGATTTGTCATTCCTCGATTAAAACCTTTTTTTTATTGTGCAGATTATTACTTCATTTCAATTTCTGGATATGTGTTGATTTTTGAAGAGTTGCCATTTCTTAAGCTTTTGGTGTGTGAGGTCGAAATAGATGGGAGTGTAAGGAAATTAGATCTTCCGTGATTGCTAGATCGATGCGTTTCAATGGGTTATTTCATCCTCTGCATCAAGAAAAGTTCAGAGTTATTGAGAGGCAAAACCAACCAAAAGGGTTTATCCAAAAGGGTTTCAATGGGTTAGCTTCATGTAGGGTATATATCGAGTGATTCTTTTCATTCTTTTTCTTTTCACATCGTATTCTCTGCCTTTTGATTGAGAATAGAGAGAGCGAGAGTAGTTGTTGCATTTGGCTTGCATCATCAAAGGGAGATGTATAGCGTTTAAGGAAGTTGTGCATACAAATAGTTTCTTTGCCAGGTCTAGGATTGGCCTGTTAGCAAGTCAGTCACATTACTTCAAAAGGTTACTGTGACTTGTACCCATTTGTCAAAGTGTTTCCAAAAAGGCTTTTGTGTGAATGAAACGAGATTTTGATTGAAACAGTGTCATTTCGATAAAATTTTCTTTAGAAATTTGATTTGCACAACAAAGTAAAAAAGGCAACAAGCGGAGGCTAGTGAGCAAGAACATATACAAAAGCAATCATTTCTTGTTTAACTCTCATTTTCTCTTCAAGCTTTGTAGGTGACGTATACACTGAAATGGAGGATTGTGTCTTGACCATCGGTGATATGCTGGTTGTTCTGGTTATGCAGAGTTTGCACTACGGCATACCTTTGGCATGCTCAAACTTCCCTGTTCCACCAATAACCGCGATCTGAGAGGCATGAGAGGCGGTCCTGTGAACCCCAAAGAAGCTAATGGCATCGTCTAAAGTGTCGTGATGGTCATGTTCTCGTGTAGTAATACGGTCAGAGAAAGAGTCTGGCTTGTACCATCCAAGGAACTGGCCAGGTAAAAGCCTTGAGCTTTCCCTATAACTGCTGAGCCGAGCTCGTGGCTTTCGGTTAGCTCATCGTCTACAACGGTTATGGTTCCGAACATGAGATGCTGGAGTGCAGCACCTGGAGGGAGGTTTCCGGCGGTTACAAAGGGGAGGTTATTGGAGAGGGCATCGTTGGAATTGTCGTTAGTGTTTTGGATCACGTTGGTGGTTTGAGCGCCGCCAAGTCCGGTGAGAAGTGGAGCTGTGTTTGGGTTGATGACCCTGTTGATGTTGTTTGAGTTGACCAATGGTACTCCGTTATCCACAGGGAAAATGCTGTTGCTGGCCTTTGAGAATGGTATTCCGTTCACCTCGGTTTGAGCTACTATTCCGGTGACCACACGAGCCGATGGGTGCGACCCGCCTAGCACGTCGTGCATAAAGAACTCTAATAACAAAATGTATATACGTATATACCTCATTCAGCCTCTTCTCGAGATCGGTGCTAATCCTCAATAGCTCATTAGCAGTTTTCAAGCGTGGACGATCTTTGTAGCAGTAAGGGTACGTTTTAACTTTTAACCTTCTTGACTTTCACACACTTGTCTTACTAATATTTGATTTTATCTTTCACATCATTATGACCCGTTTGAAAACTGACAACAAAGGTAATAAACTGTTTAAATATGTCAAATTCACCTCTTATAAAATACAAACCAGGCTGGCTACTAACTTTTATATGTGGATATATATTATAAGATATAACAAAGCAAATTACTATTTTTTATATGTGGATATATATTATAAGATATAACAAAGCAAATTACTATTTTTTATACTAATAATCTCTCCAATTGGCTAATACTTCTTTACTCTACGTTCAATATATTTTCTACTTTCAATAAATTTTAAAAGTTTTTGTAGACTACACTGCATTTTGTAAGTTTCTATTTTATTTTATCTTTTTCCTTGTTAATGCGAACTTCTTGTTAGGTACCCAAAAAAAAAGTAGCAGCATGAGAGAATGAATATTACCTTACACATTGGAGCAGCCAAGACAGCCCCATCCCAAAACTCAGGCTTCTTCCTGTGCAACAACAAAAGCACTGCTCCTGGATGTGTAGTGGGCAGAGACATCATCAACGAGATGGTCAAAATTTGGGACATAAGCGCCAAGTCCATCGGATTTGCCACCTTCATAATCCATTCCATACACCCCAAATCCTGCCTTCACAAGCCTCCTCGCGGTACCTAATCAATTCATATTCATCTCAAAAGCATTAATGAAGCTTCGATAATTTAATGACTAAATATATATTGAGATCATCAAGTGGGCTAATCTCAACTGTTCATGGTGATGCTGCATTCCATTGCATATTCATGGCAGATGAAGATCAAAGCCTTAGGCTCTTGATTTGCTGGTAACCACTTGCACGTGAATAGCTTCATTCCTCGAGTGTTCTTGATGAAGCTCTGCATATTATCTATCATTCAAAACCCAGATTCCTCTATCCATGTAAAGATCTTAATACATCCAATTATTACTCAGTAACATAAACACATGCATACCTCGTCCTACTTGATGTTTTCTGTTTCACTTCCCAAATTATATTACAAGAACAGCAAATTAATACATTTTCAGAAGTGGTCTGAAAGAGACATAGACCAGAGAGTATTAGAACTTAACGTAACTGACCATTTTCAAGAAGAGGTTGAGTGAAATCTCTCTCTTTCTCTCTTTTTAATTTTGTTGGAGACGAACAAGTTTTCAGATAAAGAGATGTTTACTTTGCTGTACGGCTCTGTTTATATTGGGCAGAGTTTTTGCAAAACGATACTACGACACCGTTTTAGTTTGATAGCCCATTAATAAAAAATAGCATTAGAAATTTTTCCTAGATCTTGAGAAAATTGATTTTCACATATACTTGATTAGAAGTCTAAGGAGGTGGCTTCCTTCATGGAACTTATGCTGAGACACACACACAGACATTAGAGAAGATGGTCGTAACATTGCTTTGAAGAGTTGCTTCAGATAGTTACAATGCTCTTTGAGCCATAACTGATTCTATATCCAGTTTACTTTATAAAAAAGTATACTATATTACAATCTATACCACTAATATGCTCTTTGAGCCCAAACTTATCAATGCATTAAGAGATGAATATATGTAAAACTTTATCTATACCTCTTGCAGTCTCTTCTCCTAATCGTTGCTCATACGCAGTTTTCAAGCGTGGTCGTCCTTTGTAACATAAATGATTTTCTCTAACCTTAACTCATACCAAAGTGTACAAAAGTTTAATCAAGCATATTGATCAGTTTCTTATACAGCTTTTATATACTATTTACTTTGATTACCATTCTATATAGAAACATACCTGTTTCTTATTTCTGGCTCTTTATATGGAATCTCGATGATATCTTGACTAGGAATGATTTTCCATTTAGGTATAACCGAGATAAGCTTCGTTAATATCGAAATAACAAAGGGACTTGGCTTTATTTCTTCTGCGATCTGTAACAAATTACAAATACATATATTCCATTTCATACTATTTCATTTAATTTATATCAATCTACAACTAAAATACGCATTTTCATTGAAAGAAAAACTATAATTTTAAAATCTAATAATTTGGATTGATATCATATGGTTATGGATATTAATCTGACTAGCTCCTCGGTAGAAGGAGAAGAAGCTGAACACCCTTATCTAATCTGAAGACCCCTCTTTTTGAAGAATTGGCATGTTTGCTATTTAAGAAAAAAAAAAAAAAACAAACACGAGCGAGGGAGGAGTTGGTTGGGGAAAAAAAAGTCTTCTTCTTTCTCTTCTTCTTGACCATCACCTTCCATTGATGGCTCTGAAAAACCATTTCCTCTTTCAAAACCATAGTCACCATCGCCTCTCCAGTCTGCTGACATTGACTCAAAACCATTTCCTCTTTCACCAACTATCTTTTCCATCCTCGCGAGCCTCCTTTCCACACGATCAAGCCTATTTATCAACAGATTCTAGGTTTCTGCCATCGATGTCATAATCCTCTCTTCAAGCTCTTTCAAACCTTCATTAAGTTTGTTGGGTTCAGGCTCTTCAAGCTCTTCCTCCTCTTTCTTACTAGGGAATACTCGGTTAGCCAAGTCCAATTCGTATAACTCTCTCCACCATATCTTCGACTGCTCTATACTCAGACGCTCATTCCAACTCGCATTGTCTCCTTCACCAAATTCATCATCCGGCTCTTCACTTATGATGCGAGCCATCATAACTTCCTCTTCCACCGTAGGTACCAATATACTTTGACTATCCTGTATTTAAAAATAAACAAGTTATTCTAACATTCCACCTATCTAAATCACCTATTCTAACATTTCACCTATCTAAATCACCTATTCTATAATTTCACCTATTTAAATCACCTATCTAAATCACCTATTCTATAATTTCACCTATCTAAATCACCTATCTAAATCTCCTATCTAAAATTTCATCTAAAATACTTTGCCTAACCTTAGTATCTCCAATCACATCATATATATCTTCAAGTGGATAGCTTCTCATGCCTTTTCCTGCAAATTTCCACTGGCACATCCGTGGGCAACCTTCTCCATGACTTGCCGGTTCTTGAAATGCGTTTGTCAAATTGGGAATGCACTCGAACGCCAGAAACTAGAAAAAAATCAATTTTTATAATCATTTTAATATATACAAAGTAAATGTAACAATTACCTCCAACGGGATTATGAATCCCAGAAATGTATAAGTCTTATTTGCAGTGCCTTTCATCAGGCTTTTCACATGATTAATCTCCTTCACAGCATCATCAAAAGTCAATCGCCCCCATGGAAACTCCCAACACACCTCCAGATCATCGAGCAATCTCAGTATCAAAGGATCTATGGGTCCATCCGCCTTTGACACTCCTCTGATAACCGTGCCCAGAAAATATAGAACAGCCATCTTCAACCGCTCTGTAGATTCACTCATCTTTAATAGCTTCGCTTTCACCTTTGCACATGTTATTGTCTTCACCTTCTTAAAGTGTTTCTCCCTGAACCTATTGCTCCCCAACTTGTCAATGTTAGCTAGATACTCGTTACAGTCTAATCCCGAAATTAGTGCATGCTCCCTCAAAGAGTAACAAATAGGAGTGTCATTCACCACGAACCACTTCATTGTCTTCTCCTTAGTTACTACTGTGCGAAGAAGTAGCATCCACAATCCCATCAGCTTCCGGCTTTTTTTCTGAGGCATGTGAAAAAGGTGACAGAACTGAGGGTGACTTCTGAACCATCTCAACTCTAACTCATATTCATCCTTCTTCAAAAGATCAACAATGTCGTACACATGACACCTTGTTTGAATCTTACAAGGCTTCTTATATTGGCTGCTGTCGAAGAAAAACTCCAGAAGTTGGTTTGGTCCACTATCCTGCAATACAAAGATAATTACAACATAGTTAAACTCTATAATACTTAGTTGTCCAAGACAATTTCATACTTTGCCAAACAAATGCAAACCTACTAAACATAACTTCCTAACTATACACAACTTCCTAACTATACATACCTTCCTAAAGATTGCTCTAGCCTAATGGAGAAATATTCAACAACCCGACAACAACCCAACACAGTTTGCTCTTACGCTTCCTCTCAACAACAAATATTCAACAACCCGACAAATGATTCCTCTCAATAACAATTCAATTTAAATTATATACCTCTAATGATGCAGCCGTTTCCGCATGTTCAGAATCACAACTTGGAGCCGGATTTGATTTTTTTTCTTCTTAGCCGCACCTCCTAACTGTTTGCTCTTACGCTTTGTCATTTCAGATCCTTGCTCTTACGCTTTCTCACAAACACAACAATGAGGACGACGATAATGGGAAGAAGAAGAAGAAACCAAAGAAAAAGGGTCAGCGATTTGCCGGAATTGGAAATTCGCCGATTTAGGGTTTTTTTCGTCGCGATTCGGGGGAAAATGAGAGGGAGAGTCGCGATTTGGCAAGAGGAAAGAAAACGGAACTTGGGCCGTTTGGACCATTTTTTAATTTCACGCCAGATCCGTTAACATTCAGGATTTGGGCTCGATTTTGGGCTTCAAACGGGGTTGGGTCATGAAGAATGGATAACCCGCATTGCATCGATTTGGATCCGATATTCTCTTGGTTTTTTTTGTAATTTCTTTGATTCATTAAACCCTTTCTCGTTTTTTCCTTACTTTTTGATTTAAAAAAAACTAAAAAGAAATAAAATTTTATAAAGAGAGCTTTATAGATTTTCTACTTGTACGGAAGGGCTAGAGAGATTAAAGTCCTATGACTATTTCACATACTTAAATGGAAACGATATACTAACTAATAAACTCAAATCAAGTATGGCTTTGTAAGAATTCAAAAAAAATCCAAATACTTGATCTATAAAAACAATACATGCTTTGTCTTGGTATTTGAATAAAGTTCCTAATGCTGTATTTAGGTTTAATAAATTGGCTTTGCAATTATCTTTCCTTTTTTGGTCAATTTGGCTTTATCAATTATCATCTTGCCACTTGATGGTTTCTTGTATATAGTCGGTAAAAACTACTACATCATACCCACATAAGAGTTTGGTGTACATGCTTTAAAAAAATTATTCGTGGAATAGAAAATGTTTATAGATGTTCTGTCAAATATTTTTGAAAAAAACAAACAAAATCTATTGCATTTAAGAAAGTGCCTTACAATAATCGTATTAGGCAACTAAACAAAAAAATAAAATAAAAAAGAACTCAGGTTTCTTCCTTTACTTTTGTTCCTCCCATTGACTCTCCTAGCATAAACCTCATCTTACTTTTGTTCTCTTCCCTCTCTATTTAAATTTCATATTCCAAATTTAATATACCAATTTATAGTTCTTAAATTTATTTGATAATGTCAAATATATAAATTAACAAAAAAAAATTCAAGCTGTTCATTCATCAGTTGCTTCCATATATCATCACACGTTCCACGAAGAAAAATTCGAATTGATTCACCAATTATATAATTTTATTCACTACAACATTTTTGTCACACACAAAAAAAAATCAATTAATAAAGTGATTTTTATTTTTGAAAAGTCAACGTTACCGCAAATAGCTGTATAGTTAGTAGAGACATCATCAACGAGGTGGTCAAAGTTTGGGATATAAGCGCTAAGGCCATCAGATATGCCATGTCCTTCATAATCCAAATCCAGCCTTCACAAGCCTCCTCGCAGTAACTGTTTCCATCATTTTCGATCTAATTTTTGTGGGAACTACAAGAACTTTTGGACCTTAGACCATATTTTTGGTAGACCAGAGACTAGACTCGACACTCGAGTATATTAGTCCTCTCTCGTAAATAGTAAAAGCTTTTGATAAAACATATACAAAAAGGAAAAAAAAGTGGGTTGATCTCAACTGTTTGATGCTGCATTCCATGCCGTATCCATGGCAAAGGAAAACTAAAGCCCTTGGCTCTTGGTCAATCCTCGGATGTTCTTTATGAAACTACGTATGTGGAAATATATAAATCATCATCAATCAATCATGTAGTAATCTTAATACATATATATATAGACCTACCTCTGTAAATGCAAGAACTATTACAGGCGATATGGAAAGTAGTACAGTGGATTTCTCAATACAAAATTGTATTCTACTAGTGAATCTTTTAAGCAAACTTATAAGAACTTCTTAAAACGATTCTGAACAAGTCCAAGACACACATTGGCTTGTTCTCCTAGTCTCACACGTTTACGGATATAAACACAATTCCTAAACCTCTCACCAAGAAATCCTTAGCCCTAGAACAAGTGTTTTATCTATTTCACTAAAATCCTTTTCTCACTAAACTTTCTCTCAATTTCGGTGACCCACTCTTGTGGGCGAAAACTCTTATTTATACTCAATATGATCTCTGGCTAATCCTAGCCGCATTCACAAGTTGAGATATTGCCAAATCTCCTTGTGAATATTCCTTTCCTTTTCTTCTCTTAACACTACAAGAAAACATAAGTTTAACAACCGGCCATTTCGATGCAAAATCGTTGCTATATCACTCTCCCAACTAGTTAACGACGAAACACAATTCGTCGTTAACTGATCGTTGTTAGTAATAATTCGATGGTAAATCATCGTTAATTACCGACGATTAAAAACTCGTCGCAAAACAGATGGTAACTGTTCGCTGGGAATACGTCGCTAAGTACCAACCGATTAGCGACGAATGTCTATTCGACATTAATAAAATGCTATATCGAAACAAATTGACAGAAGGTCTATCGTTGCTAAATCGTTGCTAAAAATTCGTTGCTAATTTGTTGCTAAAAATTCGTTGCTAAATCGTTGCTAAGTGTCCGTTGCTAAATCGTTGCTAAATCTTTGCTAAATATTCGTTGTTAATTCCTAGCTACATATCGGTTGCGAATTGGTAGCTAAATCTTCGTTGCTAATTGGTTGCAAATATTAAAACTAATAATAAACTAATAAAAATAATTTTAATTTTAAAATAATAAAACTAAAAATTTTTAAATTTAATTTCGAATCTAAATTTTTGTTTTATAAAATTATAATATTCAAAAGACAAAATAAATTGTTTTTACAAAAAATCTGCATCGAAAAATGGTAACCGTTTTTCATTTAGATTGGTTGGAGGCACTTCGGTAGATTGAGTCGTTTCGCCGGATGTCTGCCCGCTCGCCTTCGCATCTGATGGATGCGTGACCTCCCCATCTGTATGAGAATGTTCGGCATGCCATCTCATCGATGCGGCTGTCTGTTCAGACTGGTACATCCGTTTCAGCCTATCAGTTATTGGAAGATACCACATCCTTTGGTACGGTATCTTACTCCGACCACTCCCTTGTGGCTTATATCTTGGTTTTCCACAATATCGGCATTCCTTCAGTTTATCATCATCTCTCCAAAAAAGCATACAATTGTCAACACAAACATCAATCCCAGCAAGCATATTCTTCTTCATGATTTGGTCTGATCTCTTCCGAGCTCATCCTTATCATTTAAGATCTTGTATCCAGCTCAGCACTCGAACACTTCTACTGCTTGTAGTTCCACCTCTATTACGTCATATAGTACTTCAAACTGCTACAGCTGAAATGCATCTCCCTGTAGTACCTCATGTATTATTCCTTGTACTACTTCATGACTAGTACAAGAACACTTCAAACAGTTGCATCTCAGCAACTTCTAAAACTCGGTCTTCACAACACTAACAACCTCTTCATACTTTTTCACTCGCCTGCACACCAAAACCAAATCATTACAATTAGAGAAAAAAAGAAAGAACAAAAGGGCACTTTAAGATTCATACAAAATCAACAAGATATGAAGGAGAGATTTTTAAATTAACTGACCATAATTTAAAAAGAGGCAATGAGTTTTAATCTCTCAGTTTTTCTTGGAGTCAAGAGTTGAGAAAAGGTAACTGGAAGAATTGTGGAGCTCCATTTTCTTTTCTTTTTTTGTAATTCACCCCTTCAACTTTCAAAATAGTATAAAGATAGCCCCAGCTTTTTAAATCCTAAAGTAATTCCTCACTCTTTCGAAGACACCCTAACGCTTATTAATTGGTTACCATATTGCAAAGAGCAATTAGGAAAAGCTCGTGAAATATTTATGAGTCTTTTTTTGTTTGATCAAAAGTTAGGAGTATATGTATATATCTAAAGGTCTTGTTGTAATTACTCTGTTAATTACTGTGCGTTAATTTGGCTATAGTTTTTAATTAGGGGATGATAATCATATTTTGTAAACAATAAAACTATATGTCTAGATTAAGATAGTGAGTGTTTCATTAAATCAGAACTGTAAATATAAGCTATTTCACTACTTATATATTTGGCAAGTATCTTCAAATGTAACATATACATATATGAATATATAAGTTCATAAAAAAACATGCTATATCGCTCACTTATTTATGCTTCAACAATCCATCATGCTTATGTTTGACCTCACTCTCTAACCTTCCGGTAGATTTAGAGGTTCTATCTTCCAGCCAATTTATGATATCACTAAATACAATTTCTGAATTTTCAGGACTTTCCCCATACAATAAAGCGTGCCTCATGTTAGGATAAAGCTTGAATGTTTAGTCCGAGCTTGAAGCCACTCCATATAGCATGTCATGTGATTCCTGATCTAGCTAAAGACGATGAAATATGCTAGGACAGAGCATTCCCCAACTTTCCCTTTTATGTCTTTAGGAAACCTATAAGGAAGGGTAATGTACTGAACGATATGCAAGAAGTGAAAATATTTTTCATGTAACGAAAGCTGATCGGCGTGGTCCGGCATGTATCATGTATGTTGTGGATATTTATAGAGCACCTAGAATTTTTCGTGATAGTAGTTGTTTTCATAATTTATAATAGCATAATAATTCAGACCCCAAAAAGAAAAATCTGAAAAATGGCGACATTTATTTTTCTGAATGTTGTAGAAAAGGGATGTACTGAAACAAATATTTGACAGGATTTGACTTTTGATGAGTGTTTAAGCGATTTTGGTTGAATTTTGAAAATTCTATGATTTATTATTAATATTCTCTACAATCCCATATATGAGATTTTGGATTTTTATATTTTTTTAACTAAAAAGTCTCACCAAAACATTTTAAAGTCACTAATTCAAATTGAATAAAGTATAAAGTAACGTATTCTACATTTTAAATTCACTTATTGCTTAAAATATATATTTATAATAACAATGGGTTTAATGATATATTTTTAAATCAATAATTCAATAAAACTTAATTTTTTTGAGTTATGTTTAAATAATATAAGATTTTTTATTTTAATATAAATTATTCTATTTTTTTAAATGAATATATCTCCTAAAACGCTTGACGTTAAAATTTGATTTTCTTAAAACCAAAATGTGATTTTGTATTTCCGTTGGGATGTGGATGATGCCGTGTTGGATTATCCAGTCACTTTAAACTTCAATGAAAATTAAAATATTAGATACTTTGTGAAAATCATGTTTTGATTTTGAGGAAGACGGAATAAAAAAAAAAGATTTTACAGCTTTACCAAAGGTGGGATGGTCTAGTGGTACTACGAAAGGTTGGTATTTATGTGCTCTGGGTTCAAACTTTTTTTAATACGAAGTGTTATCTTTAAATCGGAATATCTAAAGTAATCTGAATACCGGGAATGGTTTTATTAATAACATCGTTTATTTGGTAAAATGTGTAGCATTCTTATTGAGTTATAATGTAGATAAAAAAAAAATCAGGGGCAATGATAATAGCATAAGCAGTGCATATGTCAAGACAAGTTTTTCGTTGTCCCCTTTTCTCCACATTCCCTAGTACTCCTGTTACTGTAATAATTAAAACCCAAATCTTAGTTTGTGTATTTAAGATGCAGATAGTTATCATTTTTTTTTTGAAAAAAACAAATGCTTGAAGAGTTTTTTGTATATATATAATAAAAATAAAAATTGAAATATAATTTTACTGAATCATTGATTATTCTTTGAAAATTAAATAAACTTGATATTACGGAATTTTAACACACAATTTACATAAGTAAATACAATACGGTATCAAAATAACTTTATTTTAGAATAATTAATATGTTAAGACAATTATAAATGTAATCCCAAACCTAGCAGAAGAATCGTGAACATTGTTAGACCAATAAACGAGGGTTGAAAAGGTTTCTTCATCTTAGATGATGAACTAATAGTGTTTTATAAATTATAAAGAACGAAGAAGTGTATTTATATATATAGGAAACAGATGAATCACACATTAAAAGATATCTAATTTAAGCTAGATGCCTCTTTAAATTCCGATATAAGGGGATCTGTTTTTACACAATTTCAGGTTTTTTGTTCATTTGATAGGTAGAAAAGGCTTTAGACTCGCTTATTTTTTACCTTTATTTAAAATATTTCCCAATATACATATAAATATGAAATTTCGTTAAAAAGACACAAATCCAATTTAGATTATACATATATAATACCTATTTGTAAAAGTGATGGAAAACTATCGAGGTATGGCAATTTGGTTTTAATAAAGTAGAAACGTAATTTAGAAGTGGTATATAGAAAATGTCAGCAAGATTCAACGACTGTGAAAAATGGACAATGATGGTATGTGTTGAAACATGAGGAATTCCTAAAACAAAATTGAACATAGATGTTAAATAAAATAAGAAAAAATTATTAAAACAACTACGAATGATTAAACCAATGTCAATATTTAATAATTACAAAAACAATTTTCATTATCAATAATACATTTTTTCATCTTGTTGACAAAAATATATTTACGAATATACCATTACATTTTTTGCCACATAGACAAAAAAATAGACGTTAATGGAATGGTAGATTTATATAAAATTGATAGACTTATTTTTCATCCCGTAGATTTACTAGAAGAACGGTAGATTTATTGTCGAAACAATAGATTTATTATTGGTACGGTAGACTTATTTTGTAGATTTATTTTTTTGATGTGGTAAAAATTTGTTTATGTGGTAGATTTACTAGTCAATGGTGGTAGATTTTTTTTAATTGAAAGTCTTACTGGTGTAATGTAGACTTATCAGTATCTGTGGTAGATTTATTTTTGTTTGACGCTAGATTAATGTAGCAGGGGTAGAATTATTTTTATTGGTGGTAGATATATTTAGATTTGTATTGTTGATAGATTTATATTATTTGATGGTAGATTAAATTACGTTGGTAGATTTATTTACTTTGGTGATAGAGTTTTTTCGGATAGTATATGATGATAGATATATTTTTAGTGATGATATATTTATAATAAAATCGTAGACTTTTTGGTTATGACGGTAAATTTTTTAATCTTTGGCAGTTTACTAAAACAAACTGTAGTTGGTAGACTTATTGGTTACTATGATGGTAGATTTATTTATAACATTTGTCAATGTGATGGTAGATTTGTATTTTCTCATACAATGATGGTTGACTTGTATGTTTACGGACAATGATGGTAGACTTGTATGTTTACATCCAGTGATAATAGACTTGATGTATGTTTATATCCAATGATAGTAGACTTATATGTATATATCCAATTATGGCAGACTTATGTGTGACTTGTAATATACATACAATGAATTTCTAATGCAAACGCTGGTTGCAAACGCCGAATGATATAAATATACTATCATTTAGAAACCATGTAGATATAAGTCTACAATCAGTAAAAACATCAATCAACGTTTGTTTAAATAAAACTTAATTTTTTATTATTAATAATATTATATAATTATTATTATATTATTTATTTATTTAATGCTAGTAGTATTTTTGGTATTACATAAAAACTAGGTTTAATAGACTTTTCCTTTAAAATATGCATTAGTTTTATAATATGATATTTTAGAAAATTGTTTTAGTAATTAACCAAATTTTCAAGATTTTTTTAGTAATTATTTCATAAAATAATGAAGATTATGGAAGCAAAGAATAAATAAGTTAGAGGTTTAATATAAAAAATTTGTTTGTTACACTTCTGTAAAATTAAAAGACTTCTAAGTATAACAAAACAATAAATAATGAATTGGGTTAATCTATATATTAGAGTGTAAATTTTGGTGCAAGAATTGAGGTTCATTAAGAAGTAAATTTTGGATCCATATAAAATTGAAGAATATCACCTAAGTGGAAAGTTTGGATCAAAGTCAAACAGTGAATTCAGTTCACCCAGAATAAGTGATACAATGAAACTTACATAGTCAAAACTGAAATCAATTTCAATGCAGATTAAATAATTATTCAAAAAGGTAATAGCTTTGACTAGATACGGTCGAATTACTTAAGTAAATGCAATTAATACAAAATCATGCAGAGTAAAAAGAAACTTAAACGCAATTTCAAGTTATAAAAACAAGATGAACAAAATTAGAAAGCACATTTTCTAATTCACGCATACCCAAATTACTCAATAATATTTTTATTTAAATTTTTATGTTCTTACTTATGTAAAAAGCTACAAAGTCGCCAATACTATGAGGGTATTCAAAAAGATAATAACGTGGTTTGACCAGATACGACCAAATTTACTAAAGCAAATGCAATTAATACTAAATCATGCAGAGTAAAAAGAAACGTTAAACGCAACTTCAAGTTATAAAAAACACGATGAACAAAATTAGAAAGCACATTTCCTAATTCACGCATACCCAACTCACTTAATAATATTTTTATTTGAATTTTTATGTTCTTATTTTTGTAAAAATCTACAAAGCCGCCAATACTAAAATGCTATCCCCTCCCCCCCCCCTCCTTTTCTTTCAAATTATTGCTCATTTGGTCTTTACAAACTAAATTCTTACATATTTTTGTAAAAGTCATCGGAGTTTTTTGTTTTGCACAAGATGAAATCATAAAGATATTCATATTTACAAACATTGACAATTTTACTTTCTGTTAGAACAGTTTGGCGCTAGAAATGATTGACTAGTCTAAACTTCAACACAAAAAATTCACAAAATTATCAATAAGATTCTCGAAGTGCAACGCAAGGTCAATGATGACTAGAGTGAAAGTATGAATGAGGCTGTTGCGAACGTTATTCAGCAGATCGAGAAAGTAACCAGTGACAAGAAGAAAGACCTGCAAGACCTCAACTCGCGCACAAATCTACAGCCTCTTGAGGTGGGAAGAGTTACATAAGAGAGAAAATAGAGTAAAAAAATCACCCTGGAGGATAGAGACAAGAAAAACCAGTAGCAAAGTGAACCCAAGATCCAAAGATAGTCAAAGATTTATAGGACGCGACAAAGATGTGTACCGCGATTACCACAAGCACTATGGACATTGAACCTTCGAATGCAACAAATGGAAAGATGCCTTGCTCGGCCTTTATAAGGAAGGCAAGTTAGTAGATATCAAAATCGGTGAACCAATGACGCCAGCTCGCAACAAAGAAGTTTTGGAGAAGCCGCATTCTACAGAACAAGAACAAAAGAAAAAGAAGAATAACTGATCATTGGAAGATCGAAACTCTATGGAGAAACGACAAGGAACATTAAAAAATATCGATGACGTGCGGACACATAAAAAGCTAAAGGCGAAATGATGTTCTCCGAAATAGAGATATTCTTCTCCGGAAAAGAGAAAGCTGACTCTGGCGACAGCAATGAAAAAGTCCGTTCATAGCGCAAGATTTTACGACTCAAGCTGCGTTATATACCCATCACCAATACATTGCAGGATATGGTAAGTTTAGATATTGGTGCCAATTGTGAAGTTTCAAAAGTTCTTAGAGCATCTTCATTCTGAGTCTGTTAGAGAATCTCTAACTAATAAAAATAATAAAAAAAGAAGAGAGAGGTGAGAGATGGTATGTCTTTGTTGGTTCTAATTTTAAAACAAAACTTTAATTACAAAATTAAATTATCTTAAAATATTAATTTTCTTTTTGTTTGAGAGACCTTGAAAGTATCTTACCGTTGAGAATGCTCTTATTTATACAGACATCATATTCCTGAAAACCTTAAAGGAAATGAAAATAGGGGAAACAAACATGTGAGGTGCGATGTGCGAAATAAACATCCAATGTAAGTCTAGTTATTGGTGCAAATTGTGAAATTTTGCGTGTTCTTATTGATATAGGCAGTTTAAGGGACATCATATTCATAAAAAACTTAAAGAAAATGAGAATATATGAAACAAACATCCGAGGTTTCAGTTGAGATTCCACGACCTCAGTCGGGACAACCGAACTGCCAGTAACATCGAAGAGTAATGAAGATGGTTGATTTCACCATAGTCAATCATGAAACTCCATACAATATGAAATTGGGATCATTGTGGTTAAACACAATGAGGGCAATGCCCTCGACTTATCACCAGTATGTCAAGTTTTCAACTCCATAAGGAGCTAAAAGTGTGAGAAAGTTAAGTTCGATGAGACCGACGATTTAAGTCCTAAAACAGGAAACGTTTGCCATCCGCAGATAATACACAGATCAAGTAAGAAATATCTTAGACTAAAAAGCGTGATCCCAGAAAAATAAAGTGAGATCTATTAAACTATAAGGTGGTTTGATCTCGAAATGGGTACATATGCAACTTAAGAAGTCATGTACAACTACCAACAAATCATAAGAACGAAGAATATTTTTTATTCATTGATAAAGAAGGGCTCCAATGAGCTATATGCATAAACTCACAGAATCAGTGCGATACCAAGCTCCTCCCGACCAGCCGTTGGAGATTTGAAGAGTCGTTGCTTCTTGTCAAGTTTACGAAGAAGGTGCGCAGCTTTGCTTGTTCCCGCAGCTTTTCTTTTCGGGCATGAAGCATTTTCTTATGCTCCGTGATAAGTCAACACATCAAAGAAGTAAGAACTAGTTTATAATGTATTTAGAAAACTAACATTATCACATAAACTGATATCATGCACAAAGTCCCCCTCTTTCAGTTCCATAAAGAAGGAAAGAGGAGGATATCGACACTTAGACAGATTTACGTTCCTCTGACGAGGAGCAGGACAATGATCAACGATGGACGTGTTGGTAATGGATGCACAAAGTTTCTGAACCATATTCAGCAACAGCTGCGATAAACAGAGAGACTAGCATCAATGAGACATTCGAATAGGACCCTCATGATTGAAATTTAAAGCACACACTCTTTAACGTCCTTAAGATTCTCGCCAGTCTGTGGAAGAACTATTTCGGCCTCCTTTAGAATACCACACTCTAAACGAAAGGCATCGAGGAACCACAGCTAAATGCATACATATTTACCTTTTTTAAAAGTTCCATTTTTTTATTTCACATAATCAAATCCTCAAATTATTTTAATTTATAAATGTTGACAATTGTAATTTATGTTATACCACTGTATACAACTTTTTCCTTAAATCTATATACAATTCATTACTACGGCACATAACCCTAATTATTGTATCAACGTAGTAGGATTCATGTTTCTGCTTTATCATTTATAAGGCTTATTTATTAATGAACAAGAAAATAACAACGTTACACATACGTATTTGTAACATTAGTCACTACAGTTATTAAATATTAATGATCTCATCTTATAAGTTTCAGTATAAAATCTTACTCGGAATGTTCATGCATAGAACAAGTAAAAAATCAAACTAAATAGATAAAAAAGACTATAAAATGAATATCAGTGTGTTGGTCATTGTTGCATTCTCCTTTTTAGTCTCCGTGAAGTCATTACCGGTGAAAAAAACTCTCAACTACGAGTCAATATTTAATTTTGGTGATTCTTTAAGTGACACCGGAAATTTCTTTATCTCCGGTGATGTGAACTCTCCGGCCATCGGACGACCACCGTACGGCGAAACCTTCTTTAACCATTCAACCGGCCGTTGCTCTGACGGACGTCTCATCATTGATTTCATCGGTTAACTTCTCATCTTTCACTCTTTCTCTCTATTAAAATTATCATTGCCACTTACATGAATATACATAGGCATAATATTTGTTATATACGTTTCAGTCTATTATTTTTTTTATTATATTGGAGAGACATAATTCTATAAAAAATTAAAAAAATATTTAGTCTTTTATGAATATCGAACGTTAATTTCTTTTTATTCTTCGTATATTAACAAAATAATTATAATCAGAAATTTACGGAAAAAATTGTATCCGCTGGAAATAGCTATTGGAACAGAGCATTCGGACAGAGCAGATCACGGATTTAACTAAAATTTAGGATATCCGATCCAAATCCACTATACAAGCCAAAACTGCATCAAACCAAACGAACAAGCACAATGTCAGATGACTAATACAGCTTATTAATTTTTGATATGTGACTAATTGCAGCTGAGGCAAACGGATTACCGTATGTTACGCCATATCTTCAAAGCGTGCGAACAAACTCTTCGGTAGATTTTAAGAAAGGAGCAAATTTTGCAGTGGCCGGAGCAACAGCGAACGATTTTAACTTCTTTAAGCAAAGAGGTCTTTCAGTAACATTGTTGACGAATAAGACACTTGATGTTCAACTCGATTGGTTCAAGAAGTTGAAACCTTCTCTTTGTAAATCCAAGCCAGGTAAAAAAACTAACATATTGCATAATGTTTATCTCAATCATCATATATATTATGTAAGAGTTTAACAGAAACATTTATCAGAAAGATCATTTAATTTGTAATATACATTTTAAGAAAATATATAATAATATTCTTTTTGGCATAATCTATAGTTTTTTAATATTTTTGGCAGAATGTGAACAATTTTTTAAGAAATCTCTGTTTTTGGTGGGAGAAATTGGTGGAAACGATTACAATTACCCTCTTTTAGCATTCCGAAGTTACAAACATGCTATTGATTTGGTACCATTCGTCATTAACAAAATCATCAACGTTACAAGCGTAAGTAGAGAAAAACAGTTACATTAACTTTGGTGTCTTATTAAACGTTAATAACATTCATTCAATAACTATCAAGTTTTGTTTAATCCTAGGCCTTGATAGAGGAAGGTGCAATGACACTGGTGGTTCCTGGAAACCTTCCCATTGGTTGTTCCGCGGTTCTATTAGAACGGTTCAATGATGATAACAACGGATGGCTCTATGACCCTAGGAACCAATGTTTTAAGCCACTGAACAATATTGCTAAGCTTCACAATGATAAGCTCCAGAAAGGCCTTGTGACTTTAAGACAAAAGTACCCTCATGCTAAGATCATATATGCTGATTATTACGGTTCTGCAATGCAATTCTTTAACTCACCTTCCAAATACGGTACTATGATCTCGATAATGTTTCCTATAGTATGTTAAGACATGTTTAGTGAGTGGACAAAGAGAACAAGCTGTTTAAGTGGTTTTGATATTGGTTCGATAGGTTTTACTGGAAGTGTTCTAAAGGCATGTTGTGGAGGAGAAGATGGAAGATACAATGCAAAACCAAGCGTACGTTGCGGCGGGGAAGGTTCAACAACTTGTGAAAACCCATCAACGTATGCAAATTGGGACGGTATCCACCTAACCGAAGCTGCGTACCACCACATTGCAACTGGTCTCATCTCAGGCCGATTCACTAAACCTTCTCTTAATAACAACAGCTCATTCATTTACAAGTTCTAATTTTAAACACACGAAGAACATATAAATACTAATTGAAAAACCTATAAATTCGATCGTGTTGACATATGGTGAAGTCATGAGATGGAACTCTTTTTGTAACGAATAATAATTTATATATGTATTTAAATATTTCCATTACTTATTATTTATTCATATTTGAATGGTATTGTAATTTCAAAATTTATGCTAGATTGCATCCAAACAATAAAGATTGCGAATATATACTTATACGATTAATAAAATCCATAAATTTGAGAATTTGCAAATAATGTTTGCTCTCAAATGTTTATTATCTTTACAAATTCATTTTTGTATCTACCATGCTTTAGCTCGTCAATTATGACAGGATTCACTTCGATTTTGGACCGATGGGTCTTTGATTAGGTAGAGATTAATATGTCATGGGCCTTAATCTCTAAAAATATATGAGTAACGTCTCACATCGAAAATTGTGAGAAACTTTAAATAACGTATAAGTGACTTGGACTAATCCACTCATTTCAATTGATTTTGAGTTGGAAGTCTAGGAAACTTAACAAAATCACTGATGTCCCAACAGCGTAATCTTCTATTCTCTTTAGAATTTAACAATCTTTCCAAAAAATTCAATGAGTTTTTTTCTTCTACTTGCAACCATTCCACCGAAAAATTGACATCCCATAAACGATTCTCTAATAATGATGTTTTGTAAAAGAAAATATGATACATTGCATATATTGTGATGATTATAGTAATAGACTTTAGGAGTACTTCTCTCCCAATAGAAAGTGTTGTGGCATACCACCAATTCAGTCTTTTGGTGAGCTTTTCTCCGATAAATGTAAAGATTTGTGTTTTTGTCCACTAAAATATTTCTGAATCCCCAAATATGTAGCATTCCCACCTTATTTATCTATTCCCAGCAGCATGCTAGACAACAATCTGCTCAGAAAGTAATCTATATTGGCTCCCAAAATTTACTAAATATTTCTAAAAATTGATTTCTTGATCCAACACATACCCGTATAATTTCAAACACGTTAAGTATTCTGAACATTCACTTAGCATAGCGCGACACATAAACAAGTTATCATCTGCAAACAATAGATATTGAATCGATGAGCACTTGCCTGTTTGATCTCATTCCAGAAATCCATCCATCAATCTCACCCTTATTGATCACATATACAAAAGTTTTCGCGCAGGTGATAAAAGGCTCCCTTGATGAAGGCCTCTTTCTAGCTTAATGTAACCATGAATTTCATTATTTTAGATAATATTGGTTGTCAAAAAAAAAAAAGATAATATTGTATACTAGACAGACCGAATACAACGCATAATCCATGTAATCCATTTAGCTTTAAATCATTTTCATAAATAAAACTTCCAAAGAAAAATTTATTCCACATGATTATATGCTTTTTACATGTCTATCTTAATAGCTATAAAATCGTCTTTTCATCTCATATTCGTTTGAAGACAGTGTATTAGAACATGCGCTATAAGAAGATTACCTTATTTAAGTCTCTCTGCTATAAAATCTCCTTCCTTTTGCGAGACGAGTTGTGGCATGATCCTTTTAGTTTTGAAAATACTTTTTTTGAAAATAGATTATTAGATGCCAAATATATGATGATCAGTCTCAAATCTGTCATAACATTAGGATTTTGCGTTTTCGGCAACAAACAAAGTTGCGAAAATTCCATTGATTAGATAAATTTCATGTTTCAAAAGAGTGTTTAACCTCTCTAATGACTTGATCTCCTTTAATATCCAAAAAAAAATTCTGAAAGAACTTACCGGTTATTCCATATGTTTCTGGAGCACAATCGTTTTTGTTGATAAAGCACCTCTGCACAATCGTTTTTCTTTATAGACATCATGAGAAATAAACGGAGTAGCTTATAGTTTTATAATGTTTTTTGTACTATAGGATCATTCTCCAGTTATATTATAGATCATTGAACATGTCATTCTCTTGTCTTTTTCTAGCACCCTCCGATACCATAATGTAATATATCATACCAATGGCTTCTTGTATTAGGATCTACACCAACTTGATCCCATGTTAGAACTTCAAAAAGAGTGTCAGATTCCTTAAGAGTTGGTTCTTGCTTTTGTTTTTTAATATAAAATCTTCTATCTCCTCAAAGTAACTGTATCGTTTCTCTGCTGAATAAGCCATGAGCATTTATCATTTTCATGTGTTAGATATTGACACGCATAACAATATTTATGAATGCGCTCAAATTCATACCAAATCGTAATTGTTTTACCATTAAGAAAATTAATGACCTTAGTTCTTCTTAAAGGTTTGGTCACATCAAATTTTAACATGATCCCTAACATAACACTATCCGGATTGCAAATTACCGGTTTGATCAGCCAGGTCAGTATGGGCTTTAAAACACTAATTAATCAATTTGTTAATGGATAATTCTAGGGCTGAAACCAGATCCACTGGTCCTCTCACTCAACAAGGCATTGAACAAGCTAACATTTTGGTATAGCTCTGGGTATTCGGTTCGGATACGGGTCGGTTCTAATCGGTTCTGGATCTTTCGGGTATAAAATTCTTATATCCATATGGTATCCGTATATTTTTGGTTCGGGTTTGGGTCGGTTCTTTTCGGTTCCGGGTCGGTTTGGTTCTTAATTTTGAGAACAGGTAAATACCCGAAATTTTTGGTTCTGGATTGGTTCGAGTATTTATTACCCGAAATATTCAAAATTTACCCGAAAACGAAAAAATACCCAAAAACCCGAATTTTTTTTAAAAAATCCCGAAATACCAAAAAAATATCTGAAATCCGAAAAAAACAAAAAAAAGTATCCAAAATACTGAAAACATATCCGTAATATCCAAAAATAACTAATATAATTGATATTTTCGGATCTTTCGAGTACCCGATCGGTTCTCGGATAGGAACCGGATCCGAACCTGTACCCACGGATCTAAAAATTTAGGATCCAATAGGGTAAAACATATAGATCCGAACCCGGTCTGAACTAGATTTTTCGGGTCGGTTCCGGATTAGGTTTTTGGATCCGGATAAAAGGTCCATGCCTATTTTGGTACATGTAACCCATTTTCCTCTTAATTAATAGACAATTTGGGAACACTTTATTTTAATTATTATGTCTACGAATTGGTCAATGCATTTCCCAATTTTTTTAAATGGTAAAGCATAAACTCTCCATTTTTATAATTTAGTAACATAATCAATATTAATTGAAAAAAAGTTATTAGAAAAGAAGGTCAAGGGTAGCATTTCTTGTCTCCTTTCATTTTTCTCTGTGAAACCTCAAAATCCTTGCGAGAAGACAAACTTCAGATTTCTTCTCTTTTCAAGGTATGTGCTATTTCTTCTATTTAGTTTCTTGATTTTTATCTATGATGATTGATTCTGAAAAAAACTCTTTTTATTTTATTCACATTTTGCAATCTTTTTGCGTCGTATATATGGATGATCATAAGAAATGAAATTTAGAACAACACATAGTATAGTTTACGATGAACATTGATCCAAAACAAAGTGTGACGATTTATATATTTTAGTTTTGTAAATCCTATACATAGTATAGTAATTGCTCGTATAGTCAAATTTGTGTGCACTATCATGTATCATCATGATGATGTTTGTGGTATAAGATCATATTATGTGTTTCTTTTTTCTGTTTTTGATGATAAAGTTACGTATATGAATACATCATTCTATATTTTATATATCATTTAGTCTTTTTTGGCTGCCATTTTTTTAATACACAATTAGGTTGAACCACTGTCTTGATTTTATGATCCAAATCAAAGCTAATTGACTGTTTCCTTACTGCTTTGCCATTTCTGTATTGAGTTTTGATGATATGATATTCATAAAAATGTTCAACTTTGCTTGATCTTCATTTAAATTTCGATTTCGATAAAAAAAGAAAATTATTTAAATTTACTGTATATTTTTTAAGTAAATCAAGAAACTGGGTTTTGGAAGCATAGTAAATATTTTGAAAATAATATACTTTTTTAAGGAAATTTTTAAAACCATTGACCTATATTAAAAAGCAACAAAAAAAAACCTTTATGAAGTTACTGTTTTTATGTGTGTATTCTTAAAACAAAATGTAGAATAGTTGTTGTATCCATGACTATTATATAAAGATATAATTAGTTAAGTTTTGTCTAGTCAAAGTCTAAAATAAATTAATTCCAAATAAACACTATAAACTTTATGTGATATAGCACAACGTGCACTCCACAATGGCACAATATGATCTCTGCATCGTATACAATTATTAAATATCTTGACATCTCAATAAATAATGTTTATTCGGATGGCATTTGTCTTGACAACACATACTAAAAAAATATATACATACATAAATTTCTGTACGAAATTAATTCATTCATGTGTAATGTGTTAATCTTATAGGCAATTTTCGTTAATGCGAGTGCTAATAGATAAAGAATGTATTAATTGTGTAAAAAAAATTTGAATCTATTTACAATAATCCGAATATACTTAGGGGCCAGATACATGTTTTGATGTTTTTTTAAAGAACTTCCATAAAAGTTCATCAAGTGTTATCCCACTTTTGAAACTATATATGAATTTTTAGTTTAAATTCTAAAAAATACTATTTTTATAAAATACTATCAAAATCTGTTTAGAAAGGTATTTAATAGTTTACTAAGAAGTCTTAAATTTTGTGGCATTTTCAATTTTTTTTCAAAATTTTAATATTTTCTTAACTAAAACATGTTTGATTGATATTTTAGGGTGTTAATCTTAAAAAAATATTATTATTAATTCAGTATATAAATTTTTGTCTGTAATTTGTTTTTACCTTGAGAATGTACTTTTTGTTTGAAAATTTGCGTTATCAATATAGTACTCTAACCATTGATGGCCATTAGGTAGGTTTAATAAAATTTATAGTATCTTAAGTATAATATTTGATCATTTTGAAACTTTGACTAATTAATATAACAAGGGAAAATTTAGATTCAAATAGCCCATTTAATATCTAACCTTTTTTTTTGGTAGTTCGAGTAAAGCAAATAACTCATAATATTGTAAAAATGAATATCATGTAATAATTTGAGAATTCCGTAAATTATATTTTGTTGAAAAAAAAATTAAAAAATATTTTGTAATGTTGGTCAATTTCTGGTAACTCAATTTTCAATGGATACTCGAAAACGCTTTGAGTATCTTTTTGGACTCCGTGGGTAACAAACCGTGTTTGCGTTTCTGCCTCTTAGCTTAGCTGTATATAACTCATCATTAAACTTTTTCCTTAACTTGCATTTGTTGTCTTACTTGTGCGCACGTTATTTTATTTTATTTTATTTTATTTTATTTATATATACTATAAATTTTGTTTCTTTGCTTCAGTTTGAACAATCCCTTATAAAATAGTCTATTCTACCTTCTATTTTATAAAATATATTCATCTTTTATTTTCACTATTTACTATACATCTAAAACCGATTTTAAAATTTATAAAACCTAAATACCAAAATATAGGTCGCATAAGTATTTATCTCGTAAATAAAAAATTTAAAATATATAATATTTAATAGTTAAAATGGTTATTTAAAAAACAAAGAATTCTATTTCTTTCATTGCAAATTTTCAATTGTGAATAATTATCTCAAACACATATTTTTCAGTTTCATTGAAATCTTTTTCACAAATTTGAAGGATGTAATCTAAAATCTCTTGTTTGTAAAAATAAAATAGGCAGCAAAACTGCACCATATTAATTTTGTAAGTACATTAAATTAGATCAGAGATATATTCGATTCCATATAAATTATAATAGCATGTTCAAATCAGAGAATACTCTCCTTACTGGTTAGTATAGAAAAAAAAAATGTTTATTTCATTATCCTATATTAGAATTGGCCTTATTCTTGATTTTAGACAGATTCTCATCACTTATCACGTCTTGATTTATTTGCTAAAATCTTTATAAAAAATATTATTTAAAAATAAAAAATAAACCAAATGGATTTCATCTGGGCCCGCATGAGCAACGCGTGCGATCTATGTTTTTTTTCTCTACGCGTTATCGCCAGCTTAAATATTTGCAATTATTCACATAGAAACGCTTCTCTCTATTAAACACAGTTTTGTGCGTTTTTCTTCATTTTCATTTTCATTTTCAATTTCAATCACTTTCTTCTTCTTCTTCAATTGTTTCACAGATTTTCTCAGTTACATTTGTATTATCAATCTCTACTTCAGAAATGGCGGAACGAGTCTATCCCGCCGATTCACCACCGGAGAGCGGACAATTCTCAGGCAATTTCAGCTCCGGCGAGTTTCCAAGAAAACCAGCTCCACCACCAGCGACTTACGTAATCCAAGTCCCCAAGGATCAGATCTATCGTGTTCCTCCGCCGGAAAACGCACACCGTTTACAATACCTCTCTAAGAAAAAAGTCAATCGCAGTCGCTGCAGGTGCTGTTTCTGCTCAATCCTCGCCGCGATTTTCATTCTCGTTGTCCTCACCGGAATTTCCTTAGCGGTTCTCTACCTCGTCTTCCGTCCCGAAGCTCCGAAATACTCCGTCGAAGGATTCTCTATCACAGGTATCAATCTGACGTCTCCGTCTCCGATTTCCCCTAAATTTGACGTCACCGTTAGGTCACGTAACAGTAACGAAAAAATCGGGATCTACTACGAGGAAGGAAGCACGGTGGATGTTTACTACAAAGATGTTGATCTGTGTAACGGTGCTTTGCCGGCGTTTTATCAGCCGGCGAAGAATGTAACGGTCGTTAAGACGGCGTTAACTGGATCGAGAATTCAGTTAACTAATGGGATGAGGAAGGAGATGCGTAATGAGCTGAGTAAGAAAATGATGCCGTTTAAGCTGAAGATTAAAGCGCCTGTGAAGATTAAGGTTGGTTCCGTTAAGACGTGGACGTTAACCGTTAAAGTTAACTGCGATGTTACGGTGGATAAATTGACGGCGCCGTCGAGAATTGTGTCGAGAAAGTGCAGCCATGACGTGGACCTTTGGTGATAATGTTAATTTTCAATATTTTTACCCAAAAAAATTGCAAATGACAAAAAAAAACAAAGAGTACAGAAGCTGTTTTGGATTATAGGATTATACTGATTCTTCTTTTTTCTCTTTTATGTTTTTGGTTATTGGTTTGTGTTTTATTTTTTTATGGTTTTTGTCATAAAATCATAACATTGTGAATTTGTGATTGGACGGCAAGTATTTGCAAATGAGAAAATTTCAAATTAAAACTTATTTAATGTACTTTGAAACCTTCTTTTGTGTATGGTTTCAAGTTTAAGAGTATAGAAATTATACATGGATTCTTGGACATTCATTTAGATTCGTATCAAATTTTTTAGATTTTCGAATTTTCACATTTACACATAGATTCCATCAGAGTTCGATATATTTTGAATCGGATTTAGTTCAGAACACATCTAGTTCGATTTGAGTATATGATAACACAGTTTAAGCTCAATCTATAGCCAAATATTATTTGGGTATAGATCAGATCCAAAATACTATATTAGAGATACATTAACACATAGTTCATATTAGTAAAAAAGAAAAAAATCTATGCTTAGCTATGTTATGGAAAGAGTCAAACCAATTTTGATAAAATCTTATCCTTCTACGTGCCACTCTCACCTAACAAATAACACAAGCTTGAGCAAATGATGCGACAACAATTATTAGTTACAAATGTCTTAGAATGTTCGTTGAATCGATGAATTTTGAATAAATCTACAATGTAGTATTTGAATATGTTTCTAGTAAAACTAATCGAATCAGCCGATTAGATATATATAAAAAAACTTTTGAAAGCAAGAGAAATTAATAAGACACCTTCATAACATAACAACAGTTGTTAGTTGCGAATGTCTTATAATATTCGTTGAATTTTGAATAAGTCTGTAATATAATATTTTAAAATATTTTTATTAAAACCGAATCAGCCGATTGGATATATATAAAAAAAAATTTCGAAAGCATGAGAAATTAATAAAACACGTTCGTGAGAATTTTTAGAACACCGTCTCCCATGTCATTGCCCACGACCCAGAGCCGTGCCAACGTTGACGACTATCAGAAACAATAAAAGCTAAAAAAGTCATGGTTGATAAAAAAGAATTGTGTATAATAATACTAAACGGCTATCATTTCACCTTTGGTGGAAAATTTTCAACTATAAAGTTTTGTCATAATGAAGTTTTCAATTTTAAGTATTATAGTTTAACGTAAGAGCACCATTAAAAAAAACCATAGAGACATAAAGCAAATCTTTTTGTTTATCTCACCTTTTTTAATGGACAGTGAACTGTCTTAAAAACACACAAACACACATGAAAGAGATGAAGCACAGTTGTAATACTTTTTTCTCTTATAAGTTTCCTCCACTCTGTAGAGTTTGCGAATGATAAATGAACTCTATGTTGTGGCATTGTAGTCTTAACTGGAAAAGGAGCATGTGTGTAGGTATGAGAGAGTTGGAGGCTGAATCGCTGAAGAAGCATAGCGACTAAGAGCTTTCCTTAGATCATGGAAAGATGATGGCCTAGGCAAGTGCGAGGTCCTGTGCTGAATGGTAAAAAGGAGAGCCTTTCATTAGTTGCATTTGCCATGCCTTCAGCTAATCTTTGGTGCTTGAACTCTTTCACGTCGTTTCCCCATAGACCTGAGTCGTGGTGCACTAGCATTGTAAGTATTGTAATTAAAACACCTACGGGTAAGTAGAGTTGATCCAATTTCATTTCTTGTTTGGTTGACCTCATCGTGTAGTGAGGGAGGATACAACCTCAGAAACTCATTGAGTTACAAGACTCGGTGACAAGAAAAAATGTATGAGTGTGTTATAAGTGTTTTGCATGTGAAGCTCAAGATTTTGATCAAACCGAGGATATTTATAATTCATAAGAAAGGGTCCAGAAAGTGAAGTTTATATAGGTATGGTGTAACTAAATAAGAGATTAATTTATAGTAGCATATATTAATTTTTTGTATTGGTACGCATGTATAACTAGTTTTAATAGTAGTGTAGATTAATTTTATTATAAACTCTAACTGAGAAACTATATGAATTTTTAAGCATATATGCTATCGAACTACTGCAGTAACAAGAAAAAATATAACAAGATACATCACGATTAATTGCATTCTGTTGTACATGAAAATTATTAATGTCAATTCGACACTTCTAACTTTAAATTTTTTGATAGGTATGTCTTGGCAAAATAAAGTTGGTACAACTAAGTACAAACACCCTTACAATATATATATATATATATATATAATCCAAACATTTAGTAATAATAAATTCAAGTTGATTTATGAGACATTTAAATTATATCCAAAAAAGAAAATGGTCACTAGATACAAAACATCTTATCTTTAATAAAATTTTCTTATATTTATATGGTTAAAGTGTAGATACTAAATACTAACCTCATTTATAGTGAAATAAAAAAATTTATTATTTTTAGACATATGGTAAATGAACTTTAGTTACCTATTTTCTTAGGTACAATACAACTAAAAAATTAATTTTAAACTCGATATAAATAAATAAATAAATAAACATAAAAAAATTCTCTACATATCAATTATTATAACTAATAATAGTTCATGATTGGAGTTCCACAAGGTGTCTATCTCAGCAAAAAAAAATTCTTCCAACTGCCACCTGTCATAGCTTATGTTAATGGGCCACTGTTTGGGCTATTGAACTTAATTTGAATTAAAAAAAAATCACTAAAAAGTGAAAAAAAAACTAAATTTTTAGAAAAACTTCATAATCTGTCCATTAGGCAAAAAAATTCCCAAATTATTAAAAAAATTATATAACTCATCCGCACGTAGCGCGGTAACAAAACTAGTACTACTAAAATATTCAGTACACATGTGTAGAAATTTTATATCTTTGAGCAACACATGTATACATACTTTCCAGACATATTGCGATTGGTGCTTCTACATTGAAACCAATATGAATTTGCTTTCATAAGACATAGAGTCAAGAATAGTTGTAGAAACAACCGCTAAGCTATTTCAGAACCAATAATAGAGAAAGATTGAGACAAGAGTTCAATATTCCATACAAGTATGGTAGATGAGAACCAAACTCACTAATGCAACTTTGAAACCAAATCTATGAATGGTTACTATCTCGGTGTCCAAAGCTAACAATTTTATACCAATCTCTTTTGAAACCTTGAAACGGAGCTAATTGTCAATCCCAAAACCTTTTTGCAAACTAAATAGTTTCTTGGCTCATTACAAGACAAAAACTTCAAGGAAGTTCACTTCATCATCACTGCAACATCTTGTCCCAACTTAGCTCCTACTGTTTGATGACGTTTGTACAACCCAGTGTAGAACTTCTGCTTGCTATTCTTGAGAATATGCAGCTGAGTGTATTTGTTTAGAGCCATGGCTTTAGCTTTGCATCCATACATACAACTCTGCAAAAACAAATCGAATAAAATTCCAGTCTTTCTTAGAAACCATGAATCTGCTGCATATTCTCAAGTAAGAGGAGAAGGAGGACGACGAAGAAGAGAAAAAGATAGAACTTTTGAGGAAAAAAGAGTTATGTTTACGTTTTGGGTTTTAAGGAAAAAAAAATCAAAATATTTTATGTGAATTTTTTATGGGAATTTTTTAAGAGAGTGAAAAGGCATATCCCTTCCTCTCTCTTTCGCTTCGATCTTCTCTCCATTTCCTTCGCTTCCACAAATCGACAAGTTTATCCTCTTGATTTTGTATTTTTTACTTTCTGAGCTTTAGAGATCATCGATCCCTTTCTGGGTTTTGGAGATTTGGATTTGTTTCGGTCGAGCGAGGCTTGTTAATGCTTTTAAGGTGAGATGTGGGTTTGATTTGTGCTGTGGAACTAGAATATCATAGAAGGATTGGGTTTGTGTTACTGCCTCTATAGGGGACGTAGGCTTATGGGTTATTTATTTTAGCTTTATATAGAACAGAGAGAGATTGTTATTCTCACTTCTCGCAAGGTCTTGTGTAGTTTGTCCATACATTGTTTTTCTTGTTTTCAGGTCTATAAAAGACACTACGGGTTGAGTTAGAAAATGGAACAGAAAGTGTCTGCATTCTACTTCCACTTCCTTAGCATCCATTGCTGACTCTACTGAGCACTCTCAGGCTCCTCTATCTTCTACTTCTTGAGGTGATTGATTAGTCCATTGCTCTTGCTTTTAACTTTTATGAGAATTGTTATTTAGTTTCTTTGCTGCTTTGTTACATGTTATCTAGTAAAATTTTTTTTCATGAGCAAGTTGATATTTGTGCCGTTGATATCTCTTGCTTCCTATAAAGAAATTTGAATGTTTTGCATCCTTTCCTTTGAGGTAGCAGAGGATATTGGAAGGTGGAATCCGAGATGGTTGAACTTCCGGGTCCCAGAGAAGCCATTCTTACCTGGAGAAGAAGAAGAAACAATTGTGATTGTCCTCATCTTTTCTTCTGCCTTCTTTTTTTGGTGATGTGATGTTTATACTATCGAAAGGAAACTTGGGATTACATAGAACAGGCAATGTATTTTACACATGATTAAATGCTCGTTTGAGCTTTTTCTAAATCGGAAAGTTTACATAAGCTCTCTTTAATGTCCTGATTTTGTTTTGAAACAGGATTAACTTGTTGGCTTTTCACATGGCACTAGTGCGTAACTCTCAGGAGGCTATTGTATTGCGCGTTTTCGCCTTTCTTCTCAACCATAGAAACTGGAGCAGAGCTGTCAAATTCGCTAGGGAATATGATAACTCAGTACACGGATACGTCCCTTACGTATCTAAATCTTCGAGAAAGAAGTCTGATGAAGAGCTTGAACATTGTACCACACAACACAACCAAATCGTTTTGAATCAGATAACATCAGCCCAAGTCAATTTTGTCAAACCAAAATGTTAATTGTGTGTTGTAGTAAGCTTGTTCTTACATCTTAGCTCCATGGAGACGTAACTTAACAACACAGCCAAATCGTGTGTGTTGTAGTAAGCTACAATGGCCAATGTAGTGGAACAGACCAATATTTGAATCAAATTGGAAACACATTCAAGCCTGGAAAATACCCAAAAACATGGGTTGGATAATTTAGATAGTTAATGATTAGCCTTGGTTGAAATATGAAATTTCGGTTTGTTGATATAAAACCAAAAACCGGGATTAGATAATTATTACTTTAGATAGTTAGGATATGACTGGTTTAAATGGAGTGGATATGGATGCGGGAGTTTGTGGAAATGTACGGTTACAGTTTCGAATGTTATAACGATTCATAGGACTGGCGCAGTGGTTGAAAATGAATGCGTTTGCACGATATTTATGACTAGTTGACTAATGTAAGCAATACCGGTTAAACAATAAATTAATAATACAAACACATTATATATAAATTTATAAAAACATCAAAAAGATAATTATTTAATAAAATATGAAAATCCATATGTATGATACTTATGTTTATAGTTTCTTTTGGAAAGGTAAACAATAGATTTAAATTATTTATGTTTGTTAGATATATATATATAGTGATACGAAAAAAAATTATAAGAGAATTTTGGTTTAAAAGTCTTATCAATATAAATTTACGATAGGTTCTTGAATATTAATGAGAAGTGTCAAATTATTCATATATTTCATGAGTATAATATCTAAATTTTAAATTTTAAGTTTCTTATATATATTCTGATTTCTAATGAATTGTATTTTAATTACCAACCCGCAATCACCTGGAACGCAAAAGCTTGAGGAACATAATTTCTTTTTTTTCAGAGGTTTGAAGCTGCACAAATAGTAGAAAATATTTTTTATGATTATTTTCAAACGTCAATAATTTCTATGATTATATTTAAACGTCAATAATCTTTAATACTCGCAAACGCAACATTTGATGTTTTTCATAACTATATTAGGTATTTTTTTAATAATTTTATATTTTATTAGGATTATTATAATAATAGAATTTTTATGTATTGTATAGAGAAATTATGTCCTATATACATGTTTCAGACTAAAATTAAGAAAATACACTTTTACTATTGACTATACTATTTCACTTTCATCTACACGGTTTTACCTCTACCATTTACCTATTCTTTTTCTCTTCAACAATCTTTTCTCTTTTTTTCAATTTTTCTCTCGCAAAAGCAGAAGATCCGTCGGTGGATACCGTCAAAAGTCTGGCGATCTAGTTGCTCAACTTCACGGAGGCGATAAGCATCAGTCAGAACTCGTTCAAAAAGCTGTTTAAGATCATTGATCTACACGTGTTCTGATTAAGATTTTGCCAGACATTGATGTGGCGAGAGGGACATTGTCCAAATTCGAAAACCTTCCGTGAACCGTCAAGTGTCTATGTTCCATGTTACCGCGTTAACAAAATGTTAAAGGTACAATATATAATTTAACGTATTTTAGTGACATATAATTTGTTATGAAACCACTCATCCATAAAAAAGTTTATGTAATGATGAAAGAATATGCAAGTTAACAAATACCAACTACGTTATCCTGTTAAGCAATAAATTATAAGTAAACTTACATATTTATATGATACAATAAACCTACATGTTTATATGGTACAATATAAATGTTAATAAGTTATAATAACATATAACTTGTTGTAAAATTACTCTTAAGAACAACATGTAAGTTAAATAGATAATACTTAAATTACTGCGTTAAACGAAATGTTAGAGGTATAATGTATAATTTAATTTACTACGAAATTTTCACTAAATTTACCTAGATCTTACCATAATTTCACCAAATTTTCTTACTATCTTTCACCAAATTTTAAGAATCATCATAATAAGGTGATAAAGCAGATGCTAAAAGTGTTTACTTTTTAATTCATCGTTAAAGAAATAAAAATAATAATAAATAGACACAGAAGGAGAAGAAATAGAAAAAAGAAACTAACAAGAGAAGTAGAAAAAAAGTAAAGGAGGAGAAACACAAAGAACTAGTAACAGAAACAAAAAACAAAGTTGGAATAGATTTAAGAGAAGAAAAAGAAACTGACTCGATTTTATATGGTGAAGGTAAAAAAGTAATAACATCCACAAGAGCCTTTTTTAATTTGTATATTCTAAATACACTCATCAATTCTATCAGATTATGTGTATTTTCTTAATATGTAAGTATATTTGGTTTATTCATTTTTTTAGAATTATATAAAGTATTTATATTTTTTATTTATTATTTAACTATTATTATATGTGTTAGTCAATCAGTCATAATTATCTCATAAATATATCTGTTTTTAATAATAATATTTTGAATATTATGGTTTGAGTAGTTAAAAGAAAATCGTTAAAAGTACCGCGCGGTTCGAATTAATTTTAAGATTCTTTTTAGAATCTAAATTGTATTATTCGTACATGCTATTGGAAAAGGCCACGAAGAAGCATTAAGTGTAAATTATGAAATATTATAACATGATACTAGTTTTCGTTTCAGCGCTATGCGTGGGTTTTGTTTAAATTTTTTTTTTATATAATTTGTTTTCTTTTTGCGGGTTGTGGAAAGATTTTTTTTGGTTTAATCTTTTAAAAATTTGCATTTAAATAAAAGATGAAAAATAACTACTTATATTTAAAAATATTGTGTAGTTAAACAAATGAAAACAACTTAGATTATATTTTTAAAAAAAGTTTCAATGGATTTCTTCCATACACAATCCAAATACAAACAACGTTTTTATTAAAAAATAGCAGTAGAAAACATTGTCCGACTGAGAACAATGGTGAACCAGAAACTTAAGCATAATTCAACTCCAAAGCACCTTAGGCATAACGCGGACGCTTCCCTTCACCATTACTATTCTCTCCAATTTCAGGTGGTTCCCCTGAAGTATTTGACATGGTGGTGTCAAGCATTTTACCACTCTTAACGTTATCCTCTATAATCCGTGAGACTGTGATGGTCTGACGTGTAGCTGAGAAATTGTAAGAAGTCAGTTTGACTTGGAACTTACACGTACGACCGACAATGTCCATGACACAGTGAGGCATTGAGGAGTTTGTATCTGCATCATTTTCATCCACCTGAACAGAAAGTTAAAAGATGGGTTAGGTACCGTTGGTGACAATAGGGAAGGTGTGATCACGATATTTAACAAACCGTAGCGATGACGTCTGGTGCTTGTCTGCCTATAAGCTTCAAAGCTTCTTTGTCAAAAATAACAAAGGCTGCAACAGCACCATTTTCATCAGTGACAATTGTCTCTATACGGTATCTACATTTTGTTGTAAACAAATGACTGATAAACGTATTTACTAACGAAAGAGTTCATACATATGAACTAATTTTAAAACATATATGAAAGAGTTTTACTTTAGGATATAAACCTGATTATGCCAACATTATGGGGTCGCTTACACTTGGAGTTCGTGCAAAGCAAAGTAGTGCCACCCCTTTCCATTTTAGACCTACAGCTGGTACATGATATGAAGTACCAGGCGTAGTCTCCTACAACTTCTTTTATAGTGGCAATGCAAACAAAGCTAGCAACCTAGACATACCATTTCATGTTACGTCATTCTAACTCTATCTAAACACTTAGAAATACAGTGAAGAGAGACAAACTTGTGGACTCTCCTTTGATAAAAATGTATGGATCTCGCTGAGGATAGCAGTCTCCGGTTTGGTTACCCCAACCATTGACTGGTTTAGAAATGTTGAATCCTCTGTATTTGCACCAAGTCTGCATTGAAAATAGAGTGACATAGTATCGTAATCAGAGAACATACGGTAAACATTAAAACTAATTTGTGTTGTGTAATAATTTTGATCATGTAACCCTATTACCGTTTGAGGTATGATTTGGTCTCAGGGATGTCTTTGTCAAAGAAGAAACGGGTCGCAGCTGTTGTACTTAGTGTTACGACGCCTGGAAAACAGATTATGAAAACATTTACAAAATTCTCAATATGAATACTATGGCATAAAAATGTTTTACAAAATTGACTGACCTCCTAAAGTCTTTGAATTCAGTGGTTAACAAAACCACGGAAGGTTTATCCGCACACTCATTCCATCTACTCCTGAAAGCTGAGGCAATCTTATCCCACATATACACTCGGGCTGTTTCCCCACTGCATGAAACAAAAAATACTTAGTATTTCTAAAACATGTATTAAATAAATTGATATAAACACCTAAAGTTCTGATAACGCTTACTCTTCAAGCTGCACATGCAGGAAGATCATTTCCTTTGATCTGCCTCCCGCATTCATTGGAGCAGCACCGAATTGGGTTGGCGTGTTCAACCCTTCTCAATTTAATAATCATATATGGCCTATTAAATCTGTAAGAAAACATAGCTGCAGGAGTTAGCAAAGCAAACACCAATGGAAAGTTATACATATATCATAGACTAAGTTAATAAAAGTGTTCCACACTTAGCAATCTACCAAGCTAATACAATTCATGTGACCATCTACTTAACGTTCTACACTTGGGAGGACGATTAGTGAAAATGAAAAGATAAAATGTTCTCACCGAAGAGGTCAGTTTGCTTGTCTGCAACATCTGAGAATTCCTGAAAACTTCTCAGCCTGAACGCCTGCGTCTCTATTTCAGGAAGGCTTTCTGTCTCCTCCAGGAAGATAGTTTGCTCTGTAAACATGATCATCTTCTGATGTGATGATACCCTGTAAGTTGCTTTACACGGCTTCACCATAAACTTACTTATCCTGAACAGACTGCTGGACTTCAATTTGTCCTTGAAACGGGAAGCTCGGTTGGCAGCTATGAACCCTTGCATTGTTTTAGACTGTAGGGGTAAAACAGAAGCTCTGTCAGAGACTTGCATTACTCTGATATAAATGTAAGGATATCTGTATAAATTTAAAACTGACTCACCTTAACGTCGAGAAGGAGGACTTCCAGACCGATGAGGGTGTTTCCCTGTTTGAAGTTGCGTGCCTCCCACCAATGAAGCAGTCTCACAAACACCTCCTCCTTGCAGAAATTTCCCTGTAAGTCATCGAAATTTTTGAGAGAAGCCATAATTCAATGTTAAAAAACGTGGATAGATTAGATAAAGGAAACGTGGATAGACGATATAGTTAAACCTCCCAGTTTCAGCATTGAAGAGTACGTGGGGGACTTGAAAGTTCAGTAACGTAAAATGAAAATTAAAGAAGTGGATGAATCACCGTAAATCCAGAAGATGAACAGATTTGCATATTTGAACATAGACTAGGCCTGCATGAGAAACCCAGTAGCCCATACGGGCCCAAAAACCAGAACCGGGCTCCGGTGATTTGTTTTTAAATAGCGTTAGTTAGTCAAAAAAAAACCTTCGGTAAGGGAAAAAAATTAAAGGCGGTAAAGAGAACGAACCTTGCCCATATTCTGAGGCCCAGTCAGGCCCGCATTGTCATATGCAACACCATAAGGCCGATAGATCAACATACAAACACTTTGAAAATTTGTTGGCCCTGCGAGAAAAAAAACACATAACCCAGTATTGGCCCAAAACCCAGAACCGGGATCCGGGTAAGTAAATTAAATGGGTAAGTTTTAAAATAAAAGAAATAACTTTCAGAGAAGTAAAAAAATATTACCCGCGAAAGGTACCCAAAGTTTGGGCCCATAAACTGATGTCCAGACAGGCCCATCTGCTAATTGGGCTCAAAGGAGGCTCAACATCTACGAATGGGCTTCGATTGACCTAAAAAAGGGTATTAATTGAAATTAAAAGAGAAAAAAAGTTCGGTGAAAAAAATTAAAAAAATAACCCGTCAAACAGGAGATGAACCTTCTGGGCTTTAAACTGGGCCCAAACAGGCCCACAAGTGTGGATAAATTGGAAGCCCAAAACTACCACGAAGCCCGATGCAACCACCAGGCCCATATCGGAACGGTGAGGGGTACGCACCGGAAAGTCGGCGAGAATGATGGAAATCACAGAAAATACAGAGACGGTCATTTCAAAGAAGTACGAAACCGGTTAAACGAAAATGCGAAGCAGAAAAGCGAGAACGCAAACCGGAGGTTAAAAAAAGGTTGTAAAGATCTATACATCTAAACGGTGAGTTCAAATCGGTTGGTCGGTAGGCGAGAAGATCGCGAGTTTTAGGGCAGAAAGGAGGAAATGACAGAAGAGGCGTAGAGGTGGATTCGGGGTAAAAGGAGTTGGGCCGCATGCGAGGAAGCCCAAATGGAAAGGTGAACGTGGTTGGCCCTCTAATCACTCAGGCCCAGACAGGCCCACTTGGTTATATATAACAGAAAAAACCCAGAAGATCTGCCGGGCCTGCGTGAAAACCCAAAAACCCGTTGTGGCCCAAAGTCCAAAACTGGGCTCCGGTAAAATTTTTAAAATTGGGTAAATAAAAATAATAAACGACATAAGTTTTTTTAAAAGCAAAATTAAATACCCGTAAAACTCACCCGACATATGAAGCTCATAGAGAAGGCCCATACAGGCCCGCATAACACCATCAGTACAGAAGACCGATATACATCCAGATTTGATGGTCTCCGGGCCTGCAAGAAAACCCGAAAACCCGTACGGGCCCAAATCCACAAATGGGTTACAATGAAATTTAAAAACATAAATATTAAGAAAAAGTAAATGGGCTAAGAAGTTACCGTCTGGACCACCCAATGAAGCACATACATGCCCACGCCCATGAACTAATTGGACTATGTCAAGTAAACGGGCTAAGAAGTTACCGCATGGACCACCCAATTAAGCCCATACATGCCCACGCCCATGAACTAATTGGGTTATGTCGAAGGCCGAATCTACCACCAGGCCCATGTCGGAGCGGTGAGTGAAACGCGGCACGTAGTCGGATCTCATCGGCGGAGGTCGTCATTAGGAGTTCGTTTCGAAGGCGAGAATGGTAGAAAACACAAAAAATAACATAGACGGTCATTTAAAGCGAAGAACGAACCGGGAGAATGAAAAGACAAACTGGGTAAGCGAAAAGACAAACGGTAGGAAAAAAGCAGTAGAGAGGAGAGTTGACAGATCTATACCTCTGACCGCCGGGAAAGACACAGCAGAGAAGATAGTTGATAGATCTGTAACTCCGAACACCGTAGAGGAGGCGGAATGAGTAGAGAGTTGACGTTTTTTTTAAAAACCTCGGTCGCCGTTCGCCTCATCCAGATCTGCCTCATACCGACTGAACTGGAAGCTTTTTGGCTGTAATCGAAGGAGAAATCGGCGGCGACGGTGGCAATCTTTCAGAGATGAGCAGACGGCGGAGAGGCAGAGAAAAAGCATGTGTTTTAGGGCAGAAAGGAGCAAATGAGAGAAAAAGCGAAGAGGTCGGTACGGGGTAAAAGGAGTTGGGCCGCATGCGAGAGGCCTAAATGGGAAGGTAAACGCGATAAGCCCAGTAATAACTCACTTAACACGTGTTCTTTTTTGAGCTTTCTTATTTCCTAACGTGGGATTTTCTGGAGCCGCAAATAAAAACTTTTATATAGATATTCAACAATACTCTTCATAACAGATAGCATCTCAAAGTCAATACATTTTTAATAAGTTTTGCTTTGATGACTAGTAACTCATAAGTTTTATTGTATAAGGAATAAATTGAATATATTTTCAAAAAAAAGAGAAATAAAAATTAGAACTCTATATGATTATATGAAGACGATAAATACTATATCAAATTTTTGAAAAACTTATTATAACTCATAAATTAAAATCATTCAAAATAATTAGTTGTATACACCCTAAACTCTATATATATTAGAAGAAATCGTTTTAAAGTTTGGACCTAAGTAATGCCTCATAAACCAGAAATACTCTTCTTTGTAATTGACTATATGTTGTCAAACAATTGGACAAAGCCAAAACCATATTTATTTTGATATGCCCACAAAGACACATACATACTGTATAACAGCTATCTTTCCCACATTCATGCTTGAAGTAATTTTGTTATAATATCTCTTTTGCATTTACAAATGCTAAACCCAATTTTCCCTCCAAAATTTTGACCTGGCAGAGACTCAATTTTTCCCCCAAAAAATAACAGAAAAACAAAAATTCAGTTACCCTGAGAATAAGCCTTAAACTGCTCGTATGCGTTCTTGGCTTCTTGGATTCCCTGCTTAAGTTCCTCATACATTTTCACTGATGATTCTGCAAACTGATTGAGTTGGCCAGCAAATCCTTCCAAGCTTGTCCTAAATCGATCAAATCCAGGACCACAATCTTCCAACATCTCATCTTGCAACACGTGATCGGTTTTGTTCTCACCAGATCGATGTTTCTTGTTGCGATTCTTCTCCTGTCGTGGCAAGAACCTGGCGACATCTGAAGCAAGCGCTTTAACGGAGCTTGAAACCTCTTTGGTAGGTAAAGCTTCCAGCTTTTCGAGCCAGATTGCACATGTTGCGTAAATGGGAGGACCCAAGTGTCTCAGAGACGGTTGTGGCGCACGCCTTTTCCGCTTGGAGGATTTTTGTGGTAAGGCAACACATTTCTCCAGCCATTCATTTATCGCTTTAATATATGATTTCTGGCCTGAAATCCACTTTGTGAAGCTTGAAGCCAATGCGCTCAGTTCATCTTCGAGGTGAGATGTTACTTGTCTGTGCAACTCCGATTGAACGTTGAGTTTAATGTTTCCGCTTCTGTGACACGCTGAGATTAACCTAAACTGAACCTTGTGGCATTCCAACATCACTTCCCACATTCGACTCAACCTTTTCACATCGAAGGAATGATAAATATAAACAGATCCAGGTCAGATTTGAAATCAAAAGAATTGAGTTTACTAGAGAGTGACATAACACATACCCTTCAATAAGTTCGTCAAGTTGAGGCTGGAGCTCTTTGTCACGGAGCTCTTCAATCCGTCTAGATATTGAGTTGATCCTATGAATAGCCACTCTGATTCTGGAGTGAAGGTCCTTGACAACCGCACGTGTCTTGTCTGTTCTTTGTGAACCTTTACCTTCTGATTCAAGTTCTCTTAAAACTCTGCACTTTTCATCATACTCTCTCCGCACAGTTTGACTCCCCTGAAACCAATGAAACAGAAAATACGTTACATACTTTGATTGCATTTTTAAAATTTGTTAAATTGGTATAAGGGACTGTACGAACCTTAACTTCATCATAGAGCTTCCGCTCCCATGCAAACAGTCTGTCTAGGGTTGAGGCATGGCTTCCAGCAATCATGCAGATGTTTTCAAAGAGATTGCTATTGAGCTCTTCCACTTCATCAGAATTCATTCCTCCGAGAGGATTCCGAGAAGATGAGGATCGAGAAGATTCAGTCCTATGCCAGGTCAAGTATTTCACTGAGTTCTCAGCAGGCTCTGCACAAACGACTCAAAACTGTAACCCACTCCATAAAAGCCAAATCAGTTAACCCAAAATGTAAATAAGTAAAACTATTACCTTCTTCTGGCACATCTTTGGGGTTTTCCC
The DNA here is from genome assembly GCA_000218505.1 of Schrenkiella parvula. Taxonomy (NCBI): domain Eukaryota; kingdom Viridiplantae; phylum Streptophyta; class Magnoliopsida; order Brassicales; family Brassicaceae; genus Schrenkiella; species Schrenkiella parvula. The sequence goes on along the minus strand of AFAN01000076.1, from coordinate 40,416 downwards.
CACAAGAGAGACAGGTTTTGAACAGTGACGATGCACTAGCGCCACCTGCAAAAATTACAGAGGTATGTGGTTGAACGATTATTTGTTCTTCAAATATGAATCATCAAATACTAAGCAATTTAGAAGCAGAGAAAAAGTCTATTAACTAAAGTGGACTTTGTACATAAGCCTTCAAGAGATGAGAATTCTTACTTTCTTTTGATGGAACTATTGGACGGAAATGCAATTTATTGGCTTCAAGCATCCTAGGAACCTCTTTTCCAGTCTCTGAAGCTTTAACAAAGAGCAATTCTATCTCTTTCATGCTTGACAAGAAGTCTCTGGGAGGAAGCTTGTTCTCGGTGTAATTTCCCTTATTCGGTGTTTTATTCACTGGAGTAGCAGCAGCTGCTAACGGCGTCACTGGTGGTGATAACTCGGGAGTTTTACTTTTCTCAGCGTCTGAGAACTCGCTTTCCACTCCCTCTCTTTGAGGCAAAGCACTGTGATCAAAACGCACTCTATTGAAGTTTTCAAAGCTTCTAACAAGTGTATCACTTGTGGGCTCATCAAACTCATCATCATCAGAAACTCTGGACTCTTCCCTTTCTTGAAAAGAAAAGTTCTCACCATCTTCCTCCACGTCTGTAGTTTCATCTTCTCCCTTGACAGATCTCGACACATGATCATTCCCAACATGAGAAGAAGAAAATTGGTTATCAATTGGATGAGAAAGACCAAAATAATCCCAAGGAGGAGTTTCAGATGGCATGGAAGAAGATTCTTCAAATGGGGTTGATTCCATCTTTTCCATAGACCTACTTCGTCGGATACTAGATGAGGTGACAGTGGCGACAATAGAAACCGGTGGTTTCTCTTCCACTTTTTTTGAAGAAAACCCTCTGAATTTCATATGATTGACCTGGAACGAGCTGGAACTAGGAGGCGACGGAGGAGGAGAATACGTGTCACGGTGGGAATGTGAAGCAGGTGGAGGAGAATAGGACAAATGAGAAACTGATTTCTCGGTTAACGCAAGAGCTTGTTCTGGTGTTGCACTAGTGGAAGTGTACAAGGAAGATTCAACCGGAACTTCGGTCTCCGCAAATTTCCTCAGGGCAGCTCCTGTACTCTTAAGAGACTGCACGTATGAAACATGAGCAGCGGCTAACAAACATCTTCCATCAAGTGCTTGCTGGACGAATTTTTTTCTCTCTCTACATAACTGTAAGGCTTTATCTTCATCTATTCTAGATGTTGACGCACCCATTGTCCAAGCTTACTGCAACCAAAAAAAATTACAGAATTAGATTTACAACCTGCAGAAATACTTACACATATTAGACCAAAAATAAAATAAACTTCACAGAAATACTAGAAAAGTTTTCAAATCCAGAGAAGGAATCTTCTAAACAGTGAGGAAGTGATAAACAAGGACTTTATACTATTCTCGATCTGGAATTACATCTATTAAGTGGTTTTGGAGGTTCTTATAAGTAGGAGTGAGGACTCATTGGTGAGATCCATCCTGCAATATAGGCTTGGTAAGGGTTAATTGGTTTATGCAAATAGAACTGTGTTCTGTGTTTTGGTGCTCTAAGTCTAACTTTTGTTATTTGTTATTTGGGTTATAAAGAAGAACTACCAAAACAAACACAAACTGCTTCAACAGACACAAAAATACTTTAAAAAGATTATCAACTGACTAGATTTAGTGACAGAACACTACAGAACAACCAAAATGATAGGAAACTCTGAAATTTCCTTTCAGGATACAAACTAGTAGAGTTTCAGCAAGACTGTATTGCAAAGGTATCCGAATATCATCGTATATGAGAGAAGAAAAAATGAAACTGTGCACTGCAGATAGTTACTATTAGGTAGATATGACCATTTTCGCAAAAAACTCAATCCATCGGATATAAAAAAAAAAGTGAATCCCAAGCAAACGCAAATAAGATACCTAAATCCAAGGCCATTACCAGATAAGTACTAAGAAACAAAAGGAAAACAGACTTATGGTTAGAAAACAAACACAAGTCAAAGAAAATAGGATCAATAAAAGAATACAATCAAAGTTTGAGGTTCCATCTTACATAACAAATCAGGAAACAACCTAAACGCCAATGTCTAGCTACAATTCCAGAAAGAGAAAACGGCAAATCATAATGCAATCTGATCTATCCCTTCAACCTAGTAACTCGTTACACTGTTAAACGTTCTAGAGCAAACTCTTGATAAAAAAAAGTAGAACTTTCACAGGAACGCACCAGAACCATGTTGCAGTTTCATAAACCAATAGATGAGAGACAAACAGAATCACTAAAAAAGGAAACTTTCTGTGCTAATCGGACATTCAGGACAAATCCAAAAGCAAGGCAAGAGATTATATATGCAAGGAACATAAATAAACTGTTACCGTAGACAAACACCAAACCAATTGAACAAATGTAGTAGTTTTTTCAGAGTAATCGAAAATCAGAAACTCGTGAAAACAGAAAAAGTGTGACCAAACAGCAAAAAAGGAGAGGTTTTTTTTATAGAAAGGAACATAAACGAAGTCAGACAGACAAATACTGAAACGACTAAACAAAATCAAGGAGTTTTGCCAGCGTAATTGAAAATCAGAACCTCATGAAAACTGAAAAATTGTGACCCAACAGCACAAAGGAGAGATTTTTATAGAAAGGAAAAGGAAACCCAATTGAAATTAGACCATTAGACTAGAGCAAAACCTAGTGGAAAAAAAAAGAAGAGATTACTGAATCTTGTGGCTTTCTCACGCAAGTAGAAGAAACCCAGAAAAAAAACAAAGGACCCAAGAAGCAGTCGAGAATGAAAAAGGAAGATGGAGAAACTGCAATACCTAAGAGGGCGAATTGAAGAGAGAGAGAGAGAGAGAGAGGTGCTTGAGCTTGGAGTTACGCGAGAGGATCAAACAAAAAACGTCTTCTACAGTGGAGAAGAGAGAGAGAGAAAGAGGTGAGTCAGCAAGCGAATCAAATGGGCAGAGAGAATCTTGTGCGGAGAAGAAAAAGGGCAAGTAGTGTGTACATGCAATAAAGCATTTGCTTGCTTGTAAAGGAGATCGACTCTAAAACGGTAACTTTCTCTCCCGTTGTTGTTCTCACCGGTCACTTTTTTTACGGTCGCCTCATCTTTGGTCTTTTTTTCCTTGTTTTTGGGGTCAAAACTCTTCTCGGTCCTCTTTTCCTTTTTTTGGGTCTTATTTTTTTTCCTTCGGATGTTAATATTATATAAGAATTATTTACCAGAGAAATTATGCTAATGTATCCTTTTCATAAGAGACCTAACAAATACAAAATATTGGTCTTAAAGTTTTTATCAGATAATTTAAATTTTTATTAAACGCATACATTTAAAACAGTTTATTTTGGGGAAAACCCCTTAAAAATACCTAACTTTAGGACACTTTGTCAAGAAAATACACAAATAATTAGCGGTGCCCAATTAATATACAAGTTTTGTTTTGTTGCCTGTTTAATACCTCAACTTTCAAAATCAAATAGTTTAATACCAAAAATTAAACGTCTTTAACACTTTAAACGGAAATAGTAAAACGACGGTTAAGTCATTAATAAAACGTGTTTTAATCAAATCGAAATGACGCTTTTACTCCTCATAATTTTCTTCCAAATTGGCTAAACCCTAAATAGATTTTCTTCTTGGAAAGTGTTCTATTCCATACGGTTACTTTGAATCCATGTTTCACTAGATTCACTGACATGGCCTTTCCAATGATACCCAAACCTAGAAACCCAATCTCCATTTTTCTCTCTCTCTACTCTTTCTCCTCTGCGTCTTCAGCGATGATGATGATAAAAAAGGAGTTGACTGAAGCAGATGAAATACGTGTACATGCAGCTGATGATAAAAAAGGAGATGACTGAAGCAGATGAAATATGCAAGTGCCTGATTACAACCATAATAATAATCTAAGAGTGAAATCATCGCTTCTCCTTTGTTACACATAACCCAATTTTCTCCAAATTGGTGGTGAGGCAGAAGCAGGACAAAGTTGTAGTGAAGGTTAAAAGCGTCATTTCGATTTGATTAAAACAAATTTTATTGATGACTTAACCGATATTTTATTGTTTCCGTTTAAGGTGTTAACAACGTTTAATTTTTGGTGTTAAACTATTTGATTTTGAAAATTGAGGTATTAAATGGACAACAAAACAAAACTTGGATATTAATTGGCACCGCTAATTATTTGTGTATTTTCTTGGCAAATTATCCTAAAATTAGGTATTTTTAAGGGTTTTTCCTTTTATTTTGGATCAATGGCTCAAATGCTTTTAACTTCAGTTCTGAAATATCCTCTCTAATTAAGAAAATTATTTATTTATTTGAAATAAATCAAAAATGTATAAAATGTATAAAATTACTAAATAACCTTAACATTTTAGTTTTATTACTGACCCAACGGATTTTGTTTAACCTAAACTAAAAAATCAGATCTACAATGTATTTTAAAAAATCTTTCTCTCCCTTCCTCGACTTAGAACTCCTCCACAAACCCAAAAAACTTGGTATTACTCCCCATAAGACTGCAAAATCAAGCGACTTCGAATCGACGCCCCATTACCATTCGCGAGAGAAGGTTAGTGTGGTTCGTCGTTTTTCATTCCTGTTTTGATTTTGATATATCCTAACTCGTGACATATTCAGATTTGAGTCATTCATCCTTTTGGGTAGTGCAAGAACAAAGAGAACTGCCTATTATGGTGAAGATCTTGAACCTAGAGTGGTTCGACGGAAAATCTTCGATTCTGAAAGAGAAGGGAGCGATGGAGATGATACTAGCCGGACGGTGAGCAACCCAGAACTTGCGATTACAACGGTATATAATTCGATTTGTTGGAGGAGTAGGTATTTATTAGGTAGAACTCGGTAAAACTGATTGAATTAGGAAGAACATGTAACACGTGGTATTACTTGGTACAACCGAGTCTAAGTTTGATTTTATAAATTATAAAATGTAACACTTGGTATTACTCGGTAGAACTGAGTTTTTTATTTGATTGTATTATCGGTGACGAAAATGTAACACTTTGTACTACTACGTTGACCTCTGTTTGTATAAGATTTATAAGCAGTAACACTTGGTATTACTTGGTACGACTATGTTTATATATGATTTTATAAGCGGTAAAATTTGGTATAACTGGATTTTAACTTGGTACGACTGTATTTATATTGCAGATTGACGATGGGAAAAGGAATAGTTTTCTTAATTTTTAGAATATTTTTGTTAATTTTTAGAATATGTTTGTTAATTTGTTAATATATTTTTGTGTGGACTATTATTAATATTTGGTGGAACATCTTTGTAATATATTTATAATACATCAATAATTTTTGTAAAATAGTTTTTTTAATTCATTAAAAATTATCAAATTACTTGTATCATTACAAAATCTAGTACTACCGAGTTCTACAAAAACAGATAATGATAAAGAAATACAAATTGACCCACAAATTAAGATTCACTCTCGAACGGCTCAAACCAGCTACCCAAGTTTCGCCCGGATACTCTTTTGTTACTCGTTTTCCGATGTCTTTCTCCAGCCTATTTCCAGACCGAGACCATCTTCCCATGCAGTTTTAAACTGCCTATCTTGTGTATCAACTCGATGTTCAACATACTCATTAGGCATACCCGAACTATCCAGATTATTCATCTCATCCACTGTCTCATATTCGTCAACTGATACGTTTTGAGGATCAACATGTTGTTCAGCTGCTTGGTTGCCAACATAAAGAGTAATAGCACCAGCATTAACATCATCACCATAAGGAACCTCACTGTAATTCAGTGTGGTCGTACTTTCATATATCCCAATCTTCATGCATACCCTTCTTTTTAGCATCGTATAAATTATATCCTCAATTGATGTTCTAAACGATAAACCGTAGATGTCACCTTCAGAATTCCATATATCCTCTCCCCTTGTCTTCGAATAATTTCCTCCATAATCAAAATTTATGTTAATAATGCTGCTCATTATCCCCTGAAATAATAAAAAAACAAAAATTATTTTGCAAAACCAGTAATACCAATTATACTACCTACTCAGTAATACCAGTTATACCCAGTTGTTCAATCTTTGAAATTGGGTAAATTCAGTTTAAATCATTTCTAAGCTACCTCCGATTCACTTAGATTGAAACACTTACTAATACCAGTAACAATGAAAAGTAATATCAGTTAATAAAAATTAAAATCCTTAATTTCCAGCTTAACTTAGTAATACAAGTTGTACCAGTGTTACATTTACGTTCAGTATTACCAGTTGTTCCAGTTATACATTTAGGTTCAGTGTTACCAGTTGTACCAGTGATACATTTCTGTTCAGTGTTATTAGTTGTACCAGTTATACATTTACGTTCAGTATTACCAGTTGTACCAGTTATACCTATGTGTTCAGTATTACCGGTTATACCTAGTTGTTCAATCGCCGAAAAATCAAATTACATGATTTTGAGATGAACCCTTTGTAATCTACTTGTGATTAGCCACTATTCAACTAATAAAATTTATTCATTATCAATGTATATTCTTCTTCGACCCATAAACCATGGTCGACTATTAGGCATATATTGGCGAGGACCCAACCTCAAATTCGTGAAGACGAGCTTCAATGGAGCTTCAATGGAGCTTCAATGGAGATATACTTATTTACAGGGGATGGCGGCGGAGGAGAAGAGGCTAGGAGGAGGAAGGCGGGATGTCGGGCTCGCGGGGGAAGAAAAAAAAGAGGGTTCAATTTTTTTTTTTTAAATAAATGATTAATTCATGTAAGGGCATTTTTGAAATTACACAAAGATAGTGATAGAGGAGGGTATGTAGATTAAGACAGGGTAGTTAAGACTTCAATTTTTTGTTAAAGCTATTTCAGCCTTTAGCCCGTTTTTTTCAGATCTACCATCTGTTTAATGGATACTAAATACCCGGATCGATTCTTCATAACTCTTCTGGGCTTAGTGGGCTTATTCAGTGGGCCTAAAAGTCCTATGCAAGCCAATCAGTATTAGGTACATACTCTTACTCTTAAATTTTATGACGTTTTGATTTCTTTTTTTCTAATTACTCTACATAACTTCATCTAACTATTTTACTTTTATTAACTTCTGCCATTCATGATTTTCCATATTCCCACGTTCCAAATTAACTTCAATGCTGACGTCGGCTGTCTACCTCCCGTCGAGGTATGTTATATACTCTCTTCTTAACAATTCCGATATCATAATTTACCAACATTCAAATTACTAAACTATGGCATCCCCAAAATTTTTTGATGATTTACAGGGAGAGTTTAGCAAAGATGAAGGGTTTATAAGGCTTCTTCATTTCTGGGAGGCTCGCAACTTTAGGCGTGGAAAAACACTTATCGGCCTTGAAGTCCTCCTCATCGACGTTAAGTTAAGTGTATGCCTATTGTACTCAAATTATATTGTTCAATGTTATTTGTAACAGTTTATAATTTTCCTACAGTGCAAACCGCGGTTTGCATTTCAAGGAGAAGTTGAAGGCCAACAGTGTGTACAAGCTGAGTAAATTCATCATCAATCCGTGCAAAACAAGTTATAAGGTATCATCCCATGACAACATGATTATCTTCACAGACCAGACTTCATTTGTCGAGGAGACAGAAAACCCTCCTTCGATAGAAACACATAACTTTAGGCTAAGGAATGTTCAAGATTTCATCGACATTGCTGACAAGCATACGGAACTAATTGGTAAGCAAACATACCTTCAACTTTTTAAATAAGTATGGATGCGTGTGTCTGTATATAGGTAGGTATGTCAAATTATGTTGGTTTATAAATGATAAAATCCAGTCTGAATTTATTAAGTTATAAGAGTAAATATCTTTTACGATATATTTAGGTAATGATTGCAGAATTAGAAACCAAGTGTGGTTTTACCAGATTTTCAGATTAGTTATATATGTCTCGAAATATAGATTAAAACTCAATTCAGATTTTAAACTCAATTCTCTAGGTTTTAAATTAAAACTCAATTGAGATCTTAGCATTGTCTTCTTTTCAGATTTGATTGGCCACATAGGGCTAATCAATGGAGAAGATTTACACTGTCAGACTCCACAAGGTGCAGCTCCAACCACAGGTGGTGGGAGGTCAAAGGAAATGGTATTCCTACATATTCAGTTGGAATAGTAAGTGTCTTAACAACTTTTTATGGCATTATGAAATTAGTTATATCTGTCTTGAAATATATATTAATTTTTCTTCTAGACAGCGGAGAAACTGCCCATGTTTATCTTTGGGAGAACATTGCATCTGCTTTCCGAGGTAGATAGAATGAGGCGGACAAGAAACCTACTGTGGTGTTGATCACCACTTTGAATGCAAAGACCTTAGGAGGTTTGTCAATAGTTTAAATTTTTTCCCCGTATAGTTTTGTTAAGATATTTGAACAAAAGTATTTCGTACTCTTTTCGCAGGTGTTGTTACATTAAGCTCAACAGCTGCAACACGCTTATTCTTCGACGCAGACACATCTCAAACCAAATCGTATCTATCAAAGTAAGATGCCTCTTGCCTTCAAATTTTAAGCTAATACATGATTATTTAGGATGCGCATATGTTTCAGCTTACACGTGATTTTTTAGTCTGTACAATTTCTCTATTTTCACTCTCGCATGGCTTCTCATTCCCTTTATAGGTTTGGAGAAATCAGAGAAGATGCAGTACCTGTAACCAGCTCACATGTTGGGGTGACCAAACCGGAGACTGTTACTCTCAGTGACATTCACATTTTTCGGGCAAATGAAACTCCACAGGTTTGTCTATCTCCTGTACCTTTAAACATTTCACAAATAGTCTGAAAATAAGTTGCACCAACATCTCTACGTGGCTAGCTTTATCTGTGTCGCAACTATTACGGAAGTGGTAGTTGATTACGGATAGAATTTCATATCATGCACAAGTTGTCGGTCAAAAATGGATAGGAGAGAGAATAGTTTGTTCTGCACCAATTCAAAACGCAAACGACCGCACAATGTGGGCCTAATCAAGTTAATGTCGCACATTTGATCCTTCCCGTAAGACATTACTGTTTTATTCCTACATGTTCTGTCCATTTTTCTATAATTCATATTCTGTTTCTCCTAAATATGCAGGTATCGCTTGGAGACAACCATTAGTGATGCAAAATGTGGTGTGGCGACGTTTGTTATCTTCGACAAAAAGGCTATGAAATTGATTGGAAGACAAGCATCTGATTTGGTGGCAGAGGTATGTTAAATAACGTTCGTTTTTACATAGACAATACATTTACCTAATCATATTTTGGTAGCCTTGTAGGCTGCTGAGGTTGATGCAAACGCTTCCTCTATGTCAACGCCACAATGCCTTTTTGACATTGTCGGTCGAACATGTAAGTTCCAGGTGAAGTTAACTTCGTTTAACTTTGCAGCTTCACGCCAAACAATTACCGTATCCCGGATCCTTGAAGACCGCATTACCAATCATGCTAAGACGCATGAGGTGAGAGAAAACATTATGAAGAACGAGAAACGTGCACGTTATGTTTGAATTATTTATGCAAAAAAAATAAAAAATTGCCTTGCAATGTTTACGTAGTCAGCATTGTTGTCATGTTGGATCATGTTTTTCCTTTTTTAAGAAATATTCAGACAATGTTAATCTAAAGTTTTTTTATGTTAACGTAAGTTTCATCTTTTAATACAATCAAACATTATTTTTTTTATAACTACATTACTAATGTCATATATTGTGTTTAATATCAAATATTTAAAAAGATGAGTTAGACATTGTCACAGATTATTAAAAAGATGAGTTAAGACATTGTAACAAACAAATATAATCTAAAATAGTTTACACACTCCGCGTTACGCGCGGGAAAAAGACTAGTTATCTATACTATAAAAGTTGAGTTTGTGTCTCACCAGGGACTGACACGTCAGCAACCCCTGCCTGACACGTCAGCCCCTTACTTAAAAAAAGCAAAAAACTAAAAAGAGATCTAATAATTCACGACCCTTTGTATTGAACATTAAAAGTCACGACCTTTTGTATCAAATGTCACGACCTTTTGTATCAATAGTCACGACCCTTTGTGTCAAAAGTCACGACCCTTTGTATCAAAAGTCACAACCATTTGTATCAAAAGTCACGACCCTTTGTATCTCTCCGTATAAATATACCTTGCCACGGTTCTGATTTCTCATCCAATCGGTGTTTTCTTCTATTAAGTTCCCTCCCGATTTCTCTTCATTTACAATCCAAATATATATATATATATATGATACGAAAATCATATAAATAAGATTGGTTAGTTTAATTTTTAAAAATAAACATTATGCGCATAAAGATTACCATTGCCAATTGTTTTTAATCCTTTCCAAATAAAACTATTTTGCTATATAAATTTTTTATTTAAAATAAAAAGGGGCAAAAATAATTAAGTGCAAGAAAAAAAAGAAAATCTCATATAAATAAATTGGTTTGGTAAGATCCACAAACCATAAAAAAATAACAAGTACATGAATTATATGTAAGAATGACGAGAAAAGAAAAAGCTATGGTGGAAAATTATTTCCGATAGAAAGATAGAAATGGAGATGGTCCTACTACTATTAAACAACAAGTTATGAGTTCATATGTAAACATAAAGTTTTGGATTCAAAACTATTGTCACCTGCTAAAGTTGTGCGACACAAACACTGAACAACCAGGTAACTTTCATTAACTCTAAGCTGTAAATAATCAACTAATATTTAAATATTGTTTTAATTTATATTAATAAACTAATCACCAAAAAAAATGTTGTTGGTAGGATACACATGATACAAGGAAACACCCTGTACAATCTCCAAGATGATTCATAAATTAGTGTTAGGGTGTTGCTGGACAGGTAAACACCAAACAACACAAAAAATTTATTTTTATCTGTATTAATCTAATATTCACAAATCGATAATGTATCTACATGTACTTTGTTAACACAAATTTTTAAATAATACATAAAGATTAGTTATCGAGTCGACCTTAGGTACAAGATTTTACTTTGATAAATATATTCCTGCAATATGAAGCTTCCGACAATATGAAGCTTCCGAAGACACTACAAGAAAACAATTATTTAGCCACCAACTTGTCACCGAAATTTGTCAGTAGCGAAGAAATAGCTACCGATTCGCCACCGTTTAGCGACCAAAAGGTAAATGCAAAAATAGTGACTAAGTAGTGACAAATCAGTAGCTATTCCGATACTGAAAAAATTGGTAGCAAAACCGTTGCGAAATAGCGACTAAATAGCGACCGAAATCGAGGTAGCAAATAATTACTGATATAACAGTGGCGAAAGAGGTTTCGATCGGTAGCGAATCTAATATGTTGCAACATTTGAGCTTAAAACCCACAAGCGGTCAATATATAATGTTTGGGCAACCAATATCGGTGGCTAAATCAATGACTAAATCAGTGGCTAAAAATAATCAAAATTAAAAAAACCCTAAAGTTGCCTTCCTCAGCCTCTCCGCCTCTCCGCCTCTCTGGTTTCTCTCTTCTTCTCTTTCTCTTCCCTCTTCTTCTTCCCGGCAGAGACTCTTCTTCTTCTTTCAACCTTCTGCTTTCTTGGAGAAATTTAGGGTTCCATTCTTCTTACAATTTTCTGATTTTTTGGTGAAATGGTATAATTTTTTTTAAAACACCAATCAGATGAAGCTAAATCTCCCCTAAGAAGACCAATAGAAGCGCGATGAATAATGCTATTACATTTTCTTCATGCTGTTTTATCGATTTTAATTTTATTTCTGGATATGTTTCATGTGTCTACAAAAATTGTCATCGTTAAAGTTATTTTAAATTCTTTAGGTTTAAACATTAAACCAATTTTTAAGGTTCAGTATCCTATCATTTTATCCAATACGATAAGAAAAAACAAAAGATAAAGCCCAAAAACAAATTTACAAACAATTGTACAGAAAACACTTTTACACAATACGATATATATTAATAAAAAAATAATTTACATCATCCGCGCGTAGCACGGAAATAATCCTAGTAAATTTCAAAAGTAGCTATAAATGTACAACAATTGCATCATGGCTCAGTCTGCTGCTAATCACCAGTCATAGCACATAATTAAGCTCTACATTTTCGGAGTAAACCCATAAAACATAGTAGAATTCAGCAAATTCAAACCCTAATCATAAAAAACTGAAAATTGGCAACAATTAAAAACCAATAAAAAGTAAGTCCTACAAAATCGTATCTCGAATCTAATACATATACAATGGGAGGCATTTCCATTGCAAAAGGATCTTTGTGACTGCTGCATTGCGACGCTTGACCCTTTTTGTCTCGAGTATAGCCTTTGGTTCTGTAGCAACTCCAAGATCAAGCCAATATTGTGATAAAAACGAGGAAGATGTTGAGGGTTCGGACAAACCTTGAATTGTCTCACATGGAACACATCATGAATCACAGCTTCAAAGGAAAGTTGAAGCTTGTAAGCAACTTTTCTCATATAGTCGTTGACATGGAAAGAACCATAACACGTGAAAGGAGTTTATTGGGTACCTTCTTGTTTTTTTATTGAATGTTGCATGTCTGGCTAAAGTTTCATGCACACATAGTCCCTAATCTTAAATTCCTGATGAGAGTAATAAAAGTCTACATATTGTTTGATCATATTTTGTGTCCGAAATAGGTGGAATTTCATAAGTGAGATAATATCTTATGTTTTTTGCAAGCTTCTATATATCACCGTGGATAAGCTCTCCCCTGGTAAACAAGGTAGATGGATTGGCAGTGGTTGTCACGTGTGATCCCAAAAAGAATATTTTTGATGGTTAAATGAAATGTTGTGTTGTACCGCCACTCCGCTAAAGGAAGCCATTTGCTCCATATATGTGGAACATCATAACACTTGAAATTAGAATCAAATACAATTATGGTTCAATTCAGAGGAATTGTTTCAACCCAATTTACCCAAAAAATAATACGATATGAATTCTTCTAATCGAGATCAAATACCTAATTAAGATAACAACATAAAATTATTTAGAATATTATTCTGTTTACTTTTCATACAAATAAATTACAAAATAATTTAAAACGTATGCACAACTAAAAACGAAATATTAACAAATTATTATAGTTTAGTTATTTTGTAAATATTTATACATGTGCACTTTTTAAAAAAAATTACCGGTTTAGTTTACTTATGCAACTCCAAACTAATCAACACTTCAGTTTTATTTCCTATTTTTTTCTCAAAACAACATATATCAAATTGTACAAAATGTTTTGAAAATATACTTACAAATCTAAGACAATTGTGGTTCATTTGTAATAGAAAATGAACCACAATTGTTTTCTATTAGACAATTGTGGTTCATTTTTGAGAAATAGATAAAACTCCATTTACTCAAATAATGAATAATATAACTGGTTTTAATTTTATACACGAAATCATATGTCTAACTAAAATAATAACGTAAAATTATTTAAAATAATATCTTATTTAATTTATATATATAAATTAGAAAACGACTTAAATTTATAGGTAAATAAAAATGAAATATTAAAAAAAATTTATAATTTAATTATTTTATAAATATTTATACCCGAACAGAATCACCTAATTTGTTGGTATTGGTGGATTCAGATCGTATTTCGGATTTGATAAATCTGGATCTGGATTTGGATTTGGATACTATCATACTACTTATTCCTACTTGGTGGTATTACAAAATAATATATTTCTTTGTGCCCAATAAATTAGTAAAGGTTTGATCCTGCTTAGTGAGAGAGATTATTGATCAAAGATCCTTAACTCCCACAGTCTCTAGAAAAAAAAACCAAGTCAAAGACGAAGGTATAAAACCATATTTTTCATGGTGACGGAGATGGGCTTGCGAGTAAGGCCGAGTTGAATTTAGGTTCACTTTCTTCTTCTCCATTGTAACAGTGCGACCCGTAAAGGTAAAGAGAGATAGAAGCTTTGGAGTGTATTATCGTAAAACAAACCGGACTGAAATTATCCGATTTAGGGTTCCGATCTTCTTCTCCAAATGGCCGATTTGACTCAGCCTCCGACTGATTCCGTCGACATCCATCTCCCAGAGAAAACAACCTCTCCTTCACCACCTCCTCCACAGCCGCAGCAGGAACAACAGGTGCAGGAACAGCAAGAGCAACAGCCTCCTCCCCGCCGTGAGAGAGATTCTCGCGAGCGGCGCGATGACAGAGACCTAGAACGTCCGCCCAATCGCCGTGATCGTGACCGTTCTCCTCCCCCACCGCCTCGCAGAGACTACAAGCGGCGGCCTAGCGGGAGCCCTCCGCCGCCGTACAGAGATAGGCGGCACTCTCCTCCCATACGACGCTCGCCTCCTCCCAAGCGTTACCGGAGGGACGATAACGGCTATGATGGTCGACGTGGTGGCTATGGACCACCCGACAGAAGGTAATCTTCTTCTCCTCTGCTCAGTGAAGGAAAATTAATGATATAGGAAATTTCCGCGCATGGAAAGAGAAGCGAAACTTCAAATTTGCATCACACATAATTCGAATTACATCAAAGTTAATTGAGAGAATCAGCATGAATTAAGACGAACTCTTTGCCAAGTGTTGTGTTGGAAGGAAAATACTTTTATTTCATCAGTTGCATTGTTGCTTAGCTGAGGATAAACAACTGCATCACATATAGTTCTGTAGAATATCAAACCATGTCTCAAACTAAAATTTCGAAGTCATTTCCTTGGTTGCATTGTTGCATAGCTCAAACACACTGTAATTGTCCTCTCGTATCAATGATTGTTATATGCCTTCATTTTCGGGCTTACCTAATCCGTTCTCAATTCTTCTTTTTGAATGGTAGATTCGGATATGACTATGACCGTGAAATGGGTGGAAGGCCTGGTTATGGTGATGAAAGGCCTCATGGGCGCTTTATGGGACGCTATCAAGGTGAGACATCGGTTGAGAGAATCAGCATGAACAATTTTGCATCTGGTTTTTCTTGTCTTGTGAGATATGTTTAACAGTGACTAGCATAGTTCATAGTTGCAGCTTTGTATTTTCCCCTTTATATTGGGAAAATTTTGAGCAAGTAATTCAATTTTCTGTTTGCAAACAAGCATTCTTCTATACAAGAGAGATATCAATATTTGCCTTTGTTTTTGTTTTTTTATTTCTCTTGGCAGACTGGGAGGGAGGTCGTGGAGGCTATGGTGATGCATCTAACAGTGCAAGTACTCAAAGGTTAGAGTTCCGTCATCTTTGTTCATTGATCTAGTAAATGTGCAAACTAGGAGTTATGAACTGTCGAATGATGCTCAAAGAAAGAGAGATATATCCCTTGTAAAGTGTTCTTTCTCAGATGAGGTGTATGATAGAGTGAATGTTTGAGATGTTGAAGTCTATCATCTCTATTTTAAGCATTGCTGTTGAGTACGGGATAAAGCCATTAATTTATTCTAAGCGTAAAATTTTGTTCTCTTTTACTGTTCAAGATTCTGCAAACAACTAGTGCTGTTTGTAGGTTCCTTTGCTGTTACATTTAACAATAAAGACCGTTGTATTTCCTGGATCCAGGGACGGATTGATGTCATACAAACAGTTTATCCAGGAATTGGAAGATGATATATTGCCATCAGAAGCTGAACGCAGGTATGGTTATAACTGCAACTAAGTCTTGGTGCTTAAGCAGTTGTTTCGTAAAGCTGTAGGGGTAATGCCTTTTTTCCTGATGCAGATATCAAGAATATAAATCGGAGTATATCACAACACAGAAACGTGTCTACTTTAACACTCACAAAGAGGAAGAATGGTGATTTCCACTATCTGTTCCTATCATTTACATTCTTCTGGAAAATTCTGCTTATCTATGTTAAGCTTACCTATTAACATGCTTATCTATGATACGCTCAGGTTGAAAGATAAGTATCATCCAACAAACTTGCTAACTGTCATTGAAAGGTGAGTTCAAGAGTCATTTGCAGCATTTTGTTTTGGGGCTAGCTTGTTTGTTGTTATATACTATACACTGACATCTTGTTGTCTTTATATATTCCTTTGATATTTTTAGGAGGAATGAACTTGCACGGAAGGTAGCGAAGGATTTCTTACTTGATTTACAGAGCGGAAATCTAGATTTGTAAGATCATATCCTTGGCCTCTACTCTGCATTTATGATTATGATCATTCTGTCATCTCTAAAGCTCACAGTCACTCGATCTGTTCCAGAGGTCCTGCAGTGACAGCATTGAATAAATCCGGCCGGACCAGTGAGCCAAATTCCGAGGATGAAGCTGCTGGTGGTGGTAAAAGAAGACCTGTTAGGGGGGGAGGTAATGAAACTGATTTTTCAGCGGCACCAAAAGCACCCAGCTTCACTTCTGATCCAAAGAGAATCCTAACTGACATTGAGCAAGCACAAACCCTTGTACGCAAGCTAGATTCCGAGAAAGGAATTCAGGAGAACGTTTTATCAGGTTCCGAAACTGAAAAGTCGGGTAGAGATAAGTCACACAATGGTTCAACTGGTCCGGTTATAATCATAAGAGGTTTGACATCTGTGAAAGGCCTTGAGGGTGTTGAATTGCTCGACACGCTTGTCACATATCTCTGGCGTGTTCATGGTGTGGACTATTACGGAAAGATTGAAACAAATGAAGCTAAGGGTCTGCGGCATGTGAGAGCTGAAGGAAAAGGTTCTGATGCAAAAGGAGATGAGAGTGAAGATAAATTTGACTCTCATTGGCAAGAGAGGTTGAAAGGCCAAGATCCACTGGAAGTGATGGCTGCCAAAGAGAAGTTAGATGCTGCTGCTATTGAAGTTTTGGATCCACATGTACGAAAGATTAGAGATGAGAAATATGGTTGGAAATATGGTTGTGGAGCTAAAGGCTGCACGAAACTGTTTCATGCTGCTGAATTTGTGCATAAGCATCTAAAGCTGAAACACACTGAGCTTATAGTGGATCTGACTGTCAAAGTGCGGGAAGAACTGTATTTTCAGAATTATATGAAGTATGTAGGCTTTTTCTAGTGGATTCCTCTTCTGTCATTTCTGATGGGGTTGTAATGAGAAAATTATGTGCTATTTGCAGTGATCCTAATGCTCCAGGAGGACAACCAGCCACGCAGCAACCTGGCCCGGTAAATTATCATTTTTCATCAGTTGATGGGATGGTGACTAGAATTTTGGATTTTCACTTATTTAGCTTTGTTTTGAGTTTTACTTGCGTGGGTGAAATATATTTTTCGCAGAGAGATAGGCCTATGATGAGACGTAAACCGAGCATGGAGAACAGATTGAGGGATGATCGAGGTGGACGCAGAGAGCGTGACGGACGAGCTTATGGAAATGACAGATTTGATCGGTCAGAGGATCAACAAAGAGGTGATGGTAACGGTCCTAATGGTCCAAATCCCGAGGAAGGTGGTTACGATGCATATGGAGGACAAGGTGGTGTTCATGTTCCTTCCTACTCGTCTGATATAAATGCACCACCAGTGCTTATGCCTGTTCCTGGTGCTGGGTAGGTTTAACAATGACTTCTGACTCTCTCATATCATAAGAGTAAACTAAAGAGTCAATCAGTGATCTGTAACGTTGTCTGAATGCTGATGTGTGCAGGCCACTAGGACCATTTGTACCAGCACCACCCGAGGTTGCGATGCAGATGTTCAGGGATCCGAGTGGACCCAACCCTCCTTTTGAAGGTGGTAGCAGAGGTGGAGCGGCCCCTTTTCTTTTGTCTCCGGCCTTTAGACAGGATCCTAGACGCCTACGCAGGTAATGTAGTTCACTCTATGCTACGATTATCAACATTACACATTGCTTTCATCTTTTTATCAACTGTAGTTCCATCTAGATTCAGTTACCGTATGAACATAGAGAGTGAAGTATCCCTAAGAAACTAATGTTACGAGAAAATGATGCAGCTACCAAGACCTAGATGCTCCAGAGGAAGAGGTGACCGTTATTGATTACAGGAGCTTGTAGGCCGACAAGGGGGAAAGCTAGAGATGCCGGGTCTACCCGAATGGGTCGAGTCAAAGTAATCAGTGTTAGAAGAAAGTGAGACAGCAGATTCATGTCCTTTAATCTCTGTATTCTCTCTTTCTTGTTTCCTCCTAATTTTCACTCACTAAAAGCGTAAGACACGCACTCGATATATTTTTCTTAATAGCTTTTTTCATGAGAAAGTCTAGTATCCCATAGTGTCTCTCATCGTTTACTTGTGATTTTATGCATTCCTCAAAACTGCTCCATTTTTGTATAAGATTACCTTTACATGAACCATCAATCAAATCTACGTTGCACTAATCAATGTCGGATAAAGAAGGATCTATATACACTTCAAAGCCTGGCCTGAATCAAGACTCAATGCGTAGATGACATGACACTTATACATATGTTACACAGGAAAGACACTGTATCGTACAACATCATTGTATCGTACAACATCATTGTATCGTACAACATCATTGTATCGTACAACATCATTGTATCGTAGAACAGACGATACCCTCCTAATGAGGCTCATCTTCCTAAGTTGAAAAGAGTTTTTTTTTGTTTCGTCATGGTTGCTTCCCTCTTTGAACATCACTTGCGTAGTTTCTTAGCTTGTGGTTCTGTTTGTAGCAATCCCTGCATATGCAAGATACCATTTACAGTCTCGATAAGACTTAACGCATAGCAATATGGGGCAGTATGAGCCTAACTTGGCTACTACTTTCAAGTATCCTTGGCTTTGTAAGTAATTATAGGGGAGTGTGCTTACAACAATAGCGAGCTGCTCACGGATGTAGGCCATTGATCTCAACATGGCACCTAGTGCATCACGGGAGACCTGAAATTTGACCTCTGATTCTCCTGTTGTTGTCTCGGTATCTTGAAGCTGGAGAAAGAGAAACCAAAAAGGTTTTTTCACACAGTCAAAACTCTTTTAGTTCAACTAAGAGTCGCTAATTTGAAGTACGACATTGATCTCGGTAATTACCAAAGAGAGCCAAACATAAAAATAAACTGTGGATTTCAAAAGAACCTTTTTCTACGATAGCAATACCCAAAATTTCATTTTTAAGTAGTGATGCTGGTATGGATAACAGCAGAAACTGTGGCAGCTTATAAATGAACAAGAGTATCCTGATACTATAACTAATACGGGGATAACAGATCAAACAACACATACAGGCACTGATGTTATCATAAGGATAATAGGGAAGAACAAACAAAGGCATTAGATAAATTAAAACTAGCGATGCGTTTCAAGAAGACCCTTTAGTTGAAAGTGAAGCCCAGCATTGAAAGACTTTCATGGCATCAAGTAAAAACTACATGAGAAACTAGTCTTTTGCATACAGGCACAGGTCTAGAGTGTAAAAAGCATACCTTCAAATTGATAACAGCCACTCTATTGGCTGGAGCTGAGAGTTGGTCGCTGATATAAGCCATAGACCTTAACATAGGTTCAAGTGTAACGCTAGACAGCTGAAATTTGACCTCCATATCTGCTGAGGGAAACTTTCTGTAATCGTGCAACTGAAAACATCATGAAAAAGAATCCTCACTAAAGCGGCCAACTACATTTTGGCAGGAAAAGCAGCAAGACTATCGATGACCACAAATTCGATTTCCCAACAACTATAGTCAGAAACGCATATCTCACCCTCCACAAAGGCCATTATCAATTATTCAAATCTTCAGCATCACAATGCTTACAGATATCTAAAAATATCTTTTAAATGCAACCATGTCATCAGAACAACTTTCAGCAAAAGTTGATAACTGTGTAAACCAAATAAAAAAGGTTTCTGGTTCGTATAATGCACACCTTTAATTTGATAATTGCAACTTTACCACCAGGTATTGTATTCTTACTCTCCATCCCCCAATCCCAAGTCATTGACTTAAGACAAGGAAGAGCTACCTGTAAGAAAAAGCAAGTCAAATTACCACCCAACACTGATAGAAAAAAAAAATTAGGTGTGTGAAAGGTTTCCTCTGGATACCATATTCTCAGGAGCACCATCATCTCGGTGAAGGGACACTGGTGCCATACGCGGCAGATTCAGATCAGCAACAGATTGCGGTCTAACCCCACCATCGTTAAGATTAAATCTGCGCATCATTTCATCCTGACGCGGCCACAGCAAAGGGGTTGAGTCAGCAGCTGATGTCTTTTCATCAAAACCAATTCCACCACCGTTTGAACTAAGAGGTGCAGATCTACCTACATTTTTCCTGACAACTGAAACCTTCTTCTCACCTTCTTTAAGTGCTCCTAAAGCAATATTATAAGTTTCAGTTGTAATTGCCCCTTCCTCAGCATACTTGATGGCCTCGCGACATAGATGGTTGTAGCGGTGTATCAAGCTATCATGCCCATTTTCACTAACATGCTCGTCCAACCCTACAACACTCTTGGCATTTCTCGTCCACCGTCGCAGAATATATTGTGGTGGCAAAGTGAGTATATTTGTGACAGTAAACACTGTCAAAACATGTCGGCAAAGTATGCCAGAATGTTCAAACATTTGACAGCTGCAGTTTGCTCTCATCTCGGGGTAGCAAAACGTCACTATATAAGCTTTGTTGTTATTTTCAAATTTTGCAACCCTAAATGTGCTGGTGGTGCCATCATCATCAATTCTGTTTGCAGTGTAAGCGAATGTCTCTACCAACTCTTCCTGAAACTTTGCAAAGATTCTCTGTGTAAAGAGATTTGCAGCCTGATTCTCCATGGGTGATGGAGTCTTCAAGACTGGAGGTGTGTTTACAGTGTCAAGATCTGCTTCAGTCTCCATCTCAAACCAGCTATCCATAGCTCTTTCGTACAGCCTAAAGAACATCGGAAGTGTTGTCTGCTGATTCACATACCCATCAAAAAAAGAACCCGGATAACCTTGGCTAGGAAACACTGCAGGGAAAAAGGAATCCCGGAAATAAACAGGTACCCACTGAGCTCTAGCATTATATAAAGAACAAAGCCATTCATGTCTTCCTAAGTCATACTTTTCAATGATGGAACTCCAGGATGATTCAAACTCCTCTATCGTTTCAGTGAAGTTGATACAATTATATAGTTCCACCTGAAAACTGGGATATGCGAGACACACATGAGCCAGCTTTTCCTGACCTTCTCTTAGCACATCCCACTTATTAATACAGTGACGAGCACCTGGAAGTACCTGAGCAGCAGCAATCTGTATAGCTCTATCTTGATCAGTTACCAGAGAGACAGGCGGTTGATCTCTCATCGCTGTTAGAAAAGTCTTGAATAGCCAGATAAACGAAGCATCTGACTCGTCCAGAATCAGCCCACAGCCAAAAAGGATAGTCTGACCATGATGATTCACCCCAGTAAACGGCGCAAAAGGAACACGAAACTGATTGCACCTGTACCTTGTATCTAAGGTGACCGTGTCGCCAAAATTAGTATAAGCAATCCTAGACCTCGAATCTGCCCAGAATACATTTGTCATCTGATTATCTTCATCAAGCTGAATCGCATAGAAAAAACCAGGGTTCTCTGCTTGCATCCTCTTAAAATATTCCAACAGATTATGTGCATCACGACCGAGTGTTCTCTTCGTGTTTGTACCCATAGGTCCATAACTTAATGTTGCCTTAGACGCACCTCGAGCTCCCCTGTTGTTAGATTCTAAAGGAACTCGACTCCCATCCATAGAAACATACATCATACCACTAGGCACATTCGCTCCTTGATAATTAGATTTCTCTGAATTTGCAAAATGCCTACGAGGGCGAAGACAGTGAAGCGTGTTTGGACTTGCTAATCCATGACTATGCTCTTTGACAAATTTCGTCACAACCCATTTATCCTGACCATTCATCTCTATCCTAACCATTGCATCGCAGATTTCAGCAGGCCTTCGTTTCGACCTTTTGCTACTACTACAAACGAACTCTCGGGCAGTATCGGTTTTCGTAAGGGGTTTGGAAGTAAAAGCAAGCTGCCTAGCATACTCGTCATAGAAAGATTTGGCTTCTTTCTCAGAACTAAACTCCATGCCAACACATGGCTCTGCAACTCCAATCTCATCTTGAACACCCAACGAATTCTCAATGTGATTCGTTCCACTGCAAGCACTAGGGTCGCCATCTCTATCATCTCCCATCCCATGATTCTCCATTGGCAGACCCTCGTCAACCAAATGAATATCATCCAACTTCTCTCACTTACTTAATCATTCAATCTTCGTAGACAAGTTCCCAGTTTCATCTTCATACACTTGCTGGTTCTGAAAGTGTAGAAATTTAAGGGTTTCTATGTGACAGCGATCAACTCAGATTGGGTGAAAGTTTCTACCGATAGAACTAGGGTTTATCAATCTGGGCTTCGAGATCGACGGAAGCTAGAAAAGGCAGAAACTTTGAACTTTACAAACGAAACCACAGGGGAAGGAAATGCGAAAGCAGCAGAAGGAAAATTGAAGAAGCCTTACCTTGAGAGGAATTAGCAAAGTTTGAAGAGAGAAACTCGACGCTGCTTTGCACCGAACGATGATGAACACGGAGTTTGATTTTTTTTTCTTTTTTTGTTTAAGTAACGATTTCCGGCGTCATTAGGGCTTAAAAACTTTAGAAAAAACTGTTATTAAAACTAAGATGGGACCATTGATAATATATGTTGGTTGTAATTTTTCATCAATTATACGATTTGTAGAACCATATATTAGTGATATTTTTACGCATATTTTACTGAGAAAATAAGATTGTTAGATATAAAATTTGTTTTATGCTTCAAGGTTTTCCTCAAAAACGTGGGATCGATGATGAATGCAATTACGTATACTTTTGACGAGTCTAGGGTCTAGAAAAAAATTAAAGATGAGTCTTATGGATTGTCATAGCATATTTATATAGATCAGTGTATATTCTTTATATTAAAATTCTTGAAAGATTTAAAATGCCAAAAAAGTAAGTTCCAAATCTTTAGAGTTACGTGAAATTAAAGTGATAATTTGAGATAAATACTTTATCTTAACCTATAAAATTGAGCATTATGAAAGAAAAATATCTTTGTACATCAATCCATATACACCAAAAAAATGTTAAAATGTTTTAACATAGATAAAGAAACTACTCTAAGCTGTTCTATAGTCACTAGATCAATGATAAAAATGATGTTCTCCCACCACATGATGAAAATGTAAAGAATTCAAAAAAATACTTAGTTTTGAAATATCATGTCTAAATACAATTGATTTTGGGTTATTTTATTTTAAAAGCTCAAATAGTCAAATAATTGGTTTTTCAGATGCATGATACTTATATGATCCTGACAAAGTTCAATCATAAACAAAATATATTTTCATAGTTGGAGAAACCATTATATTATAGTGTTCTTCCTCAAACTATGCTGAAATCATTAATTTCCATGATGTAAGTAGAGAATGTGTCTAGTTGAGACCAATTAATCAACACAAAAACATTCATGTTATATGAAAACAACTGATCATGTGTTATCTCTATAAAAAAGAAGAATAGAATACATCAAAAGCCATATAACCAAACATATCTCACAGATTGTTTCTCATATACTCTGATATTCAAAAACATGTTCACAAAATCTATAAAATATTATTTTTTAACGTGATTATACTTTTTTAATTTATTCTGAGTTTTATATATTGAGTTTTTTTAAGAAAGATGTTCCACAAGATAACCGTTTATAAGATTTAACAAGATGTTCAAGAAAAATGCTTAACAATATAACCATTTATATCTAATATGTATATCTGATACCGTTTCCATTCTATTCTAGTATTTTCACTATTTTATAACACAGTATCAATATCTAGCTTCGAATATGTAAGCATCTTCAAGATAAGCACAAGGTTGTTCTTTATGTTACTGCTTTCTAGATGACCACATTTTTGCTCTTACACAAAGTTAAATTTTTAAGCTGTGTTTCCAAAGATGCTATTTGTCAAATTAACCGAAAAATAAGTATGCGATGCTTAGACAGGATCGACATTTTTGTTTTGAGTACAAAACTGGCATGTTCTAGAAAGCAATTGATGGTCATGAAGAGTAATAAATATTGGGAAAGTCGCATTAGTTACATTTCCCAGAATGGACCAGGTTGGAGGAAAGAACAGACTACCGAGTAGCAATGTTCTGAATACAAAAAATTCCCATGCACATTTAATGTAATCGTCCAAAACAGATTAGTAAGCTGTAGGCAAATGAAAAACAAGAAGGCTAGGAAATATACTTGGACCGAGTTAGGAGGAAAAAGAAAGTATATAACATAAAAGGACATGTAAATTGCCAATCTGATGGCTCACCTTCTAACACTGATTCCTTTGACTCGTCCCGAATAGGTAGACTCGGGATCTCTCTCTGTATATAGCTTTCACCCTTGTCTGTCTACAAGCTCCTGTAATCAATAACGGTCACCTCTTCCTCTGGAGCATCTAGGTCTTGATAGCTGTACCATGTTCTCATAACATTAGTTTCTTAGAAACGCTGCACTCTTCGTGTTCATATGGTAACTGACTCTAGATTGAACGACGTTTGATTAAAAGATGAAAGCAATGTGTGATGATGATAGAGTGAACCACATTACCTACGTAGCCGTCTAGGATCCTGTCTAAAGGCCGGAGACAAAAGAAAAGGGGCTGATCCACCTCTGCTACCACCTTCAAAAGGAGGGTTGGGTCCACTGGGGTCCCTGAACATCTGCATTGCAACCTCAGGTGGTGCTGGTACAAATGGTCCTAGTGGCCTGCCCACATCATCATTCAGACAACATTACAGATCGCTTATTAAAATCTTTATTTTACGCTTATGATAAGAACATGAGAGAGTTAGTGGTGATTGTTAGACCTACCCGGCACCGGGAACAGGCATCAGTACTGGTGGTGGGTTTATATCCGACGAGTAGGAAGGAACATGAACACCGCCTTGTCCACCAAATGCATCATAACCACCTTCCTCCGGATTCGCACCATTAGGACCGTTACCATCACCTCTCTGTTGATCCTCTGACCGATCAATTCTGTCATTTCCATTAGCCCGTCCGTCCCGCTCTCTGCGTCCACCTCGATCATCCCTCAGTCTGTTCTCCATGCCTGGTTTACGTCTCATCATAGGTCTATCTCTCTGTCAAAAGTATAGATTACCGGTGTAAGTAAACCTAAACAAGTGAAAACCCCCAAAAGACTAGCCAACGTTCCATTCCATCAACTGATAGAAAAAGATCATTTACCGGGCCAGGTTGCTGGGTGGCTGGTTGTCCTCCTGGAGCATTAGGATCACTGCAAATGGCACATAATTTTTTTCATCAAGAACCCATCAGAAATGATAGAAGAGGAATCCAAGAAGAAAACCCTACATACTTCATATAGTTCTGAAGATATAGCTCTTCCCGCACTTTGGCAGTCAGGTCCACGACGAGCTCTGTGTGTTTCAGCTTGAGATGCTTGTGCACAAATTCAGCAGCATGAAACAGTTTCGTGCAGCCTTTAGCTCCACAACCATATTTCCAGCCATACTTCTCATCCCTAATCTTTCGGACATGTGGATCTAAAGCTTCAATAGCAGCAGCATCTAGCTTCTCTTTGGCAGCCATCACTTCCAGGGGATCTTGATCTTTTAACCTCTCTTGCCAATGAGAATCAAATTTATCTTCATTCTCATCTCCTTTTGCATAAGAACCTTTCCCTTCCCCTCTCACATGCCGCAAACCCTTAGCTTCATTTGTTTCAACCTTTCCGTAGTAGTCCACACCATGGACACGCCAGAGATACGTGATAAGCGTGTCAAGCAATTCAACACCCTCAAGGCCTTTCACAGATGTCAAACCTCTTATGATTATAACTGGACCAGTCGATAACTTATCTCTACTCGACTTTTCAGTTTCAGAACCTGATAAAACGTTCTCCTGAATTCCTTTCTCAGAGTCTAGCTTGCGTACAAGGGCTTGTGTTTGCTCAATGTCAGTTAGGATTCTCTTTGGGTCAGAAGTGAAGCTGGGTGCTTTTGGTGCCGCTGAAAAATCAGTCTCTTTACCTCCCTCCTTAACAGGTCTTCTTCTTTTACCACCACCAGCTGCTTCATCCTCAGAATTTGGCTCACTGGTCTTATTCAATGCTGTCACTGCAGGACCTCTGGAACAGATCGAGGGAATACTGTGAGCTTTAGAGATGACAGAATGATCATAACCATAAATGCGGAATACAGGCCAAGGAAATGATCTTACAGATCTAGATTCCCGCTCTGTAAATCAAGTAAGAAATCCTTTGCTACCTTCCGTGCAAGATCATTCCTCCTGAAAATTTCAAAGGAATTTATAAAGACAACAAGATATCCGTGTACAGGATAGTACACCAAACAGGCTAACACCAAATTAAACTGCTGCAGATGCCTCTTAAAATCACCTTGCTATGACAGTTAGCAAGTTTGTTGGATGGTACTTATCTTTCAACCTGGAAGCGTAACATAAATAGGCGTGTTAATAGGTAATCGTTACAGATAAGCAGACTTTCCCAGAAGAAAGTAAAAACGATGGGAACAGATAGTGGAAATCACCATTCTTCCTCTTTGTGAGTGTTAAAGTAGACGCGTTTCTGTGTTGTGATATACTCTGACTTGTATTCTCGATATCTGCAACAGGAAAAAAGACATTACCCCTGTAGCTTCAAGAGACATCTACTTAAGCACCAAGACTAAGTTGCCGTTATAATAATACCTGCGCTCAGCTTCTGATGGCAATATATCATCTTCCAACTCCTGGATAAACTGTTTGTATGACATCAGTCCGTCCCTGGATCAAGGAAATACAACGGTGCTTATTTTTGAATGTAACAGCACAGGAGTCTACAAACAGCACTAGTTGTTTGCCGCTATCTTGAACAGTAATAGGGAACAAAACGTTATACTTGAAACAACATAATGGCTTTGTCCCGTACTCAACATTAATGCTGAAATTAAACATCAACATCACATGTTTGAAAAAGGATTTTCTAGTAGCTAATCTGATTAATCGTGTGTCTCAAACATTCACTCTAACATACACCTCATCGGCGAAAGAACACTTTACAAGGGATATATCTCCCTTTCTTTGAGCATCATTAGACCGTTCACAACTCCTAGTTTGCATATTTACTAAAATGAACACATGATAGGATAAATACAACAAAGGCAAGAAAAGCAAAGAAAAAATGAATGAAGATGAGGAAACTCTAACCTTTGAGTACTTCCACTGTTAGATGTATCACCATAGCCTCCACGACCTCCCTCCCAGTCTGCCAAGAGAAATACACAAAACAAAAAAAGGCAGATATTGATATATCTCTTGCACAGAAGAACGCTTGTTTGCAAACAGAAAATTGAATTACTTGCTCAAATTGTTCCCAATATATAGGGGAAAATACAAAGCTGCAACTATGAACTATGCTAGTCACTGTTAAACATATCTCACAAGACAAGAAAAACCAGATGCAAAATTGCTCATGCTGATTCCCTCAACCGATGTCTCACCTTGAGAGCGTCCCATAAAACGGCCATGAGGTCTTTCATCACCATAACCAGGCCTTCCACCCATTTCACGGTCATAATCATATCCAAATCTATCATTTGAAAAGAAGAATTGAGATATAACAATTATTGATACGAGAGGACAATTGGAGTGTGAGAAACTATTAGGAAAGCAGGTCATTGCAACTGACGAAATGATAATTTTTTTTCAATGAGTCTTAGTTCAACCTATAACAAATTAAGTTTGATTGTTCGGAGAATTATGAGTGATGCAATTTCATTTCGTCAGATAATCTGAGAAAATATTGACGTTTCGCATCTCTTTCCATGCGACTGAAGTTTCTTTTATCAAAATTTTCCTTCACTGAGCAGAGGAAAGAAGATCCAAGCATAAGAGATGAAGATTACCTTCTGTCTGGTGGTCCATAGCCACCACGTCGACCATCATAGCCGTTATCATCCCTCCTGTAGCGCTTGGGAGGAGGCGAGCGTCGCATGGGAGGAGAGTGCCGCCTATCTCTGTACGGAGGCGGAGGGCTCCCGCTAGGCCGCCGCTTGTAATCCCTGCGAGCCGGTGGGAGAGGAGAACGGTCACGGTCACGGCGATATAGCGGACGTTCAAGGTCTCTGTCGTCGCGCCGCTCGCGGGAATCTCTCTCACGGCGGGGAGGAGGCTGCTGCTCTTGCTGTTCGTGCACCTGCTGTTCTTGCTGCGGCGGTGGAGGAGGTGGGGAAGGAGAGGTGGTCTTCTCGGGGAGGTGGATGTCGACGGAATCAGCCGGAGGAAGAGTCACATCGGCCATTTGGAGAAGAAGATCGGAACCCTAAATCGGGGAATCTCGCTAATTGTCAGGTTTTATTATTCTTCTACGATGATACACTCTTGCTGTTACAACTTACAGAAAGCAGAGACTCATAGGCCCATCTCCGTTAGATATCTTTCATATGAGTCTATAATATTATTTCCGGGGGGTAGATTTATTATTTATAAATTATTTGCTATTTTGGTTTGACAAAAGATAATAATAATGGATATATTTTTATGGATAAAAAAACAATTATATATATATAATCTATAATAACTAAATAATAATATTTTTTAAAATTTTGACTTGTTTAAAATTTAGAGCTTAAGACAGAATTTAGTTTTTGTATTTTTTTGTCAACTTACATGATAAAGCTTTCAACTTGTATGACATATTTTGTAACCATGTAACTACAATAAGTTAGTTGTATTTGATTTTAATTAAACGGTTATATTTTTTTTTAAGTTAAATTATCTTATAACACATGGTATTTTATAGGAACTATTTTTTGCTGACATGGATGGCATCTGGAGCTCCAAACTGCAACTTTTATTTTGTGTTATTAGTGATAATTTTGCACTACGCGCGGGTTATATATGTATCAATTTATGTTTTTTGTCAGCTAGAGTGTAACGTTTATTTTGTAATTGTGTAAATGATTAATATATTTGTCTTAATAAAAAGCAAGCTACAACTTAATTATTGAGAAAAAAATAAAGATATTTTCTGCTGAATTCATATCACTTCCATTGTTTTGTCTGGTGATAATTTGTGTGAATCCATTTATGATTCTAAAGTAGTTTTCTTTTTGTTTCCTGGAAGCTTTGAATAGCACCAACGAATTTATTAAAGTAAAATCTTGTTGTTGGGTGTTGAGGCGAGTAGTAACTTTTCTGCATCATCTTTTAAATATATGTGAACATGCCATGATTAGTTGTAGAATCTTAATTTACTATGTATGTACATTTTAATTATTTTGAATTAATGTTTGTGACCAAGATGATTGAGTGCTTTCGTTTTTCGATGTTCAAAAGTTGACGAAAGTTAGCGGTTCATCTCATATAGACAGTCAGACCATTGTGCACCTGCTATAAATTGATATATTCATGTGTTATTTTAGCACAAACTTTTAATGTAGTTTTTTATTATGTGGTGTGTGCCTGTTTAGTTGCAATTCTATCATAACTTCTGTTTTGACATGAAGATTTTGTAGATCTATTCCATGTATGATGCATATTTTACCAACAACATCTTTTAAAGTAATATTTTTTATTGGCCAATTTGAGGGACCATTTGAAGATTGTTTAAATCATAATTTTTTGCATCATCTTATTTCTTCGCCATTGTTTTTTTGGCAACTATTTCTTCGCCATTCATGTTAGCAATTTAAGCATTTATTAATTATTTTTAAGTTTTAATAAAAAATTACTTATGTCTATAGTTCTTTTGGGTTTGGATATTATTATATTTGTATTTTTTAGTCTTTCGTAAGTCGGTGGAGTTTTTAAAAATTCTTTTTAAAAAAATCATTATGTTGAGAGGAATAATATTTTTTTTGGAATGGAAAATATGATTATCTAAATATCATAATTCTTTATATTCCAATTATTTATTTTAAGTAAATTTAGCAATACAATATAAGTTCTAGAATTTTATTTGCAGTAGTTAATAATATTTTAGAATATTGATATTTTTCATCAAAATTTAATAATTATATTGATATTTGTGTATCAATTTTTCATCAAATTTTATTAAAATGATATGATAAATCAATATTCACCTATTATGAAATATATATATTATGGTTTTATTATTAGTTACGCAATATGAAAGAAAATTAAAAAAATAATAAATTAAAATTATTTTGGCTACTATTATTATTAATATTTTATTTTATTTTATTTATTGCTTAAACATTTTTTCTGTATAATTAAAAAAATACATAATATGTTATTTTGTTTGGGCTAAAATAGAAGCCCAAACACAAGAATGAAGCCTGAGTTTTTAGGAAGATACCACGTGGCGTTTGTTTGGAAGTTTTTTTTATTTAGTATATAATTAGTTATGCAATATGAAAGAAAATTACAAAAGTAATAAATTAAAATTATTTTGGCTATTATTATTTTTAATATTTTTATTTTATTTCATTTATTGCTTAAACTTTTTTCTGTATAATTAAAAAAAACATAATATGTTATTTTGTTTGGGCCAAAAAGAGAAGCTCAAACACAAAAAATGAAGCCCGATTTTTTTAGGAAGATGCCATGTGGCGTTTTTTTGGAAGTTTTTTTTATGATGTGGATGTCTTGTGGAGCTCAAACACAAAAATGATGATCTGATTGATTTTTTTTTTCATTTCTTTTATTAATTTCGAATGGGTAATTAATATTTTTTTATGACAATCTAATAAAACCGTAACAACCCGATCATAACCGATTGGAAATAGAAAATATAATTTAGTTTTTGATTATATCACATAAATTAGATGGTTAGATCGCACCATACACGAACACTAAAATTTCAAAATATTTTTAAACAATTTATTTTCATATTAGTTTTCTTCTTCCTCTCGGAAAGAAAAAACTGTCAAAATAAACATCTAAAGGGAAAGCCAAGAAGGCAGAGTTGAGTCTAAGTATACAAAATGTATCGCTTGGACCCAATTTTTTTTTTGCTAACTTGTCTGTTGTGGTCTTGTCAGTTCTTGGGACACGCAAAGATGAAAGTTGAGAAAGATTCCTCAATTCTCTGAAATTCTTTAATATGAATGATGAAGGTGGGTCAGGCTCTTGGGATTTCCACTATCTTCATCAGTTCCAGACAGTCAATTGCGAACGCGACATCACGAAACTGCGCAGCTAACATGCACTCCATTGCCCATATTATTACTTCGAATTAAGCATGCAGTAGAGAAAAGGAACATCTAACATTTTGTGGCCCCATCGCTCTTTCTACCCCATTAAAGTTGGTAATACAACTTTGTGTTGAGTACTTATCAGCGTCCTGCCTCGGAGCATCGATAAAACACCAGCGACCTATTTGTCCCAGTCTCGTTTTCGTTGCTGGGTTGGATGATTTGATTGACTGTTTGCTCTCTCTTGGGTCTATTAGTTGTGCTTCTTCCCATAGACATGATTTCGTTTCTGCAATCTGTGCGGTTTCCCGATGATCCCTATGTTGCTAAAGTGTTTGTCATTTATGTCCTTCCAAATATATCATAATATCCATGAAAACTGTCAAGTCAGATTGTTTCTAGATATTCTTCAAAATAAGTAATCTAGATTTGAGAAGATCGAAAAGTGCCCATGCCTGCCTGCCTGGATGGCATTGAAACATGACATGATTTATCGATTTCTCTTCTGCTCCACACCGTACACATCATGTTCATAATTAATTCCTCTAACCTAAGATTCTTTGTCACCGGGACGCTCCTCGTTAAGGCTTGCCATATAAATTGTTTAAGTTTTGGGGAACATTTTAGTTGTCATACAAAGATCATCAATTATTTTATATCGGATCCCACAATTATGGGATGTCTACCTGTATCTGGGTAATGCATTTCCGTCTGATAACTTGACTTTACTGTATATATTCATGTTTTCGTAAAGTGTCATCCATATGAATCCGTGTTCGCCGAACGACTTAAAGGCATTCTCAAAATCAATGCTGCATCTTCAGGGCAATTAATCGCTTGTATTAATAGGGTATTCCACATCCGAGTCATTGGGTCAATTAGGTCATTCACCGTAATTAAAGGATAGTGATGAAGTGTTTGCATGTTGCTGATCGCATGCATTTGGATGGGATACATGGGTCATTCCATACGGAAATTGATGATCATGTTCCGACCCTTTTGACTAATCCTTTTTTTAACCAGAGATTGAGCCGAGACAATTCCCCATCCATATGATGGAGAGTATGATCTGGCCGGGTTGAGGGCGCCTGAGTGATGAAAGTACCGATCTTTAAAACCCTCGAGAAAAGTGTATTTGGCTCATCAATGAGCTTCCATAGTTGCTTAGCTGACATAGCTGTATTCAAAGCTTGGAGATCCCTAAATCCTAACCCTCCCGTTCTTTTTTTCTTCACATATTTTGTCCCAAGACGTCTTGTGCATTCCCGTTGAGAATTACCATTTCCCTACCAAAGCTGGACAACCACACTTGTGAGTTTTTTTGTGATTGTTTTTGACAGCCGGAAACAAGACACTACTTGATTTGGTAGTGCAGTTGCGACCGATTTGATTATGACCTCTTTTCCATCTTTCATTATGACCCATTGGGGAGCAAACCCCATTTTTGTTAGTATGGATTCGATGAAACCCTCTTTGCACAACACATTTTTTCTTAGTCCATGAAACATCTCTTGCACAATTAAAATATTGTCTGAAACGAAACGCCTGGACACAAAGGCCGATTGTCTTCATAAATGAGTTCCGATAGTAGTGGACAGAGGCTCTCGCCAAATACCTTAGAAATAATCTTATAACCCACATTACATAAGCTTATGGGCCTTAATTCTGTCATACGACTCGGTCTTTCCGTCTTTGGACTTAAGCATATGTTTGTCATGTTAATCTTAGGGTCAAAAGTACCGGTTTAAACGAAATGATTCACTAACTAGAGAATATCGTTTTTTATGATATTCCATTAATATTGGTTAAACATGGCCATCATTCCATGTGGACCCAGACCCTTCTCTGTGTGCATCAAACCAATGCCAAAAGAATATTTTGTTATGTCGTCATTACCATTGGATGTTGATTCATTTGCTCTGTAATGGACATCGGGATATCCGTAAAAAAATCCTCAAAAATCCGATGGTGCGGCAGAAGTGAATATATCATTGAAATAATTAGCTGCAATTTGTTCCATCCTCTAATCTGCCGTAGTCAAAACCCCTAATGTGTCATGCAATCCCACAATATTTGTTTTTCGGCCGGCGCTGTTTAGTTAATTCCAACTTAGTATCAGCATATTATACAAAACGTAAATTTAAGATTAAATGATCTATGATTTGGGTATAAAAATACCCTTTTAAGCTGCAAATTTTGATAAAAATGCGTTCCATCATCTAGTACCATGCACTTATTCCTCATCCATAATTGTGCTTGAAGGGTAATATGACAATCATTTGAAAAAACATATGCCTCTTGGACAGCAATGAAAATTTATTTTTCCATGCAAAATACAACACAACCAAACGATACAACCATCTTTTAAAATGTGAACTCTTCTAGAAAATGAAAAAACATCCACGATTTTGGTCGAGGACGTTAACTTCATAACCTTCTCATCCACAATGTCTTATTCCTTGAACTAACGCAGACTAACGATCTTGCCCATGCACGTACACTCATTCCGCAATGGTTAATTTCTCAGGGAGATTTTTCCTCGGGTTCAAAGGACCCTTCTCTTCCACCCCGCTAACATCCTCCTCTCCATTGATGCTTATTTTGGCAAGTGACTGCATACATTAAGATGATTCAAGGTTTGTAAACCCTTGGATGAAATTTCATACCGTTGAGGAGACTCACGTGGTGGCCCATTTCCCGAATACCGCCTGTTTCGTGATTGAGAATCGACCACCGGCTCCCATCTCACCAATGATACCATCCAATAATCAAAATGGAACAGGTACCTCTTTAATATCTTCCTCGCGATCAAATTCGGATTAGACCCTACATTCAAATCCACCGCCACGACCTATCCTAGTGCGTTTCCGATACTCTTAAATCTCTCGATACCCAGGTCCGCATCAGCCACTCTTTCCTATAGTTTCCAGATTTTCGGTAACATGAAAAAGAGAGAATTTATGTCCTGCTTTTCCGTACTAAGAAACCTTCCGATAAGTGTTTTTGAGTATCCAGAAATCAAGCTTAAGTTATCAAGCTTGAGAATTTTAATCTTCATTCCGCTAGAGCTTTCGACTACTCTCTTACTCTCTCCTTTACCCAACAGATTGCTCTGAGACATTTTCTCAGCCACGTTATAGTCAAGAGACAAAGTGTGAATCTGATTTATATGCATATGGTTTCAAGCTCTCCCCAATCTTCTCTTTATAGCCAACCCGACTCTTGTACCAGACCCTCCAAGAAATCCTCCACATAATCTCTGCAATACTGATACTCAGTCAATAATCCGATAATCATTGATTCCTTCAATTTGGTGATCTGTTGAATCCCCTATTCCGCCCTCTGCTTGACGACTCTTGAACCGTAAAAGGAGAGCCCCCTTTGTACCTTCCAAATCTGTTTGAGAACCAATCATCAGATCATCCAATAAATCTCTATCGAATATATGAAATCTGTAATTCCATATCTTATGTTGCCAAAACTCCCCACCCCTAAAAGATTCATCACCCTCGTGAAAAATTGTGTGAGGATTTGAGTATCCCCTAAACCATACCATCTCGATATTGCCAGATTGTAGATGTCCCCAAATCAACCTCAACAAACCCCAAGCACAACAAAGACCGCGTCGCCCAACCTTCGGCTAGGTCCCTATTCATGGGTCGTGAGGGCGAGGACGAAGCATCGCTGATGCGTAAGTTCATGCGTGGTCTACGCGTTGAGCTGAACACGCGATGCAAGATCCGCAACTACGAGTCCGTCGCTGAGCTGGTCGAGAAAGTGGCCGAGCAAGAGGCTGGTCTATTTGCGGAAGCCAAGATGCTGGGTGTTGGACCGCAGGGTCAGTCTGGAAAGGATGCGGGAAAGCATAAGAAGCATGGGAGAGCTTCGGGTAAGCCATATGGTGGAACCAGTGTGTGTGGGACGTGCGGGAAGGCGCACAGCGGGTCGTGTAGGTTTGCTTCTGGGGCGTGTCACCGTTGCGGCAGCATGGAGCATAAGGTGCGTGACTGCCCAGAAGAGGATACAAGGCCCAAGGATCAGAGCAAGGGTGGTCGATCATTTCCAGAACAAGTGTCCGAAGCCGTCTCAGCAGTCGGGTAAGCGGGCGAGTGAGGGGTCGCAGCCGGGTGGGAAAAGGGAGGCGATCGGACCGCGGGTGTACGCATTGGCGGATGGTACGTCCGACCCGAGCACTTCCCGTCCGATCACTGGTAAGCCTTAAACTTGCCTTAGATTTAAGTTGCGTGAAATTGTTCGAACCGTGTTAGAAATAGGCTCTTAGCATTCGGGTGGGTGTGTAGGGACCTTAGCAATAGGCGGTGTAGTGACCCATGTCTTGTTTGACTCGGACGCATCGCATTGCTTCGTTCATCCGGACATGGTTGAATCCGGGGAACTTCAGAAAGATCCAAGCGTGGATGTCGGGATGGTTCAAGCGGCCGGTGGCCAAGTTATGTTCACGCTGGGTATAGTCCGAAACGTCTTCGTGATGATCGGCCATGTGAACATGCCTGCCGATCTTATCATCTGCCCGGTGAAGTTGTACGATGTAATCCTTGGGATGGATTGGCTCGGGAAGCATAGAGCACATCTAGACTGTCGCCGTGGTCGAGTGGTCTTTGAGACCGAGGCTGAGAAGTTGGAGTATCAAGGCGTAAGACCGACGAAGGGTAGCTTGATTGTGTCGACAATCCAAGCGCAGCGGATACTGGAGAAAGGGTGCGAAGCGTACTTGGCCGCGATCACGACGGTAGAAGTCGAGCCAGACGCGGAGCTAAGTGAGATTCCGGTGGTAAACAAGTTTGAGGACGTATTCCAGTCCTTGGCTGGATTACCGCCGAGTCGATCTGACCCTTTCACGATTGAGCTGAAGCCGGGTACAGCTCCAATCTCTAAGGCACCATATCGGATGGCGCCGGCAGAAATGGCCGAGCTGAAGAAGCAGCTGACCGAACTGATAGATAAAGGGTTCGTGCGACCAAGCAGTTCACCTTGGGGCGCACCGGTTCTGTTTGTGAAGAAGAAAGATGGGAGCTTCAGGCTGTGTATCGACTACCGTGGGTTGAACCGGGTTACTGTGAAGAACAAGTACCCATTACTGAGAATAGACGAGTTGTTGGATCAGCTTCGGGGCGCAACATGGTTCTCTAAGATAATAGCCGAGCCGGATGTCCGAAAGACCGCGTTCAGGACGAGGTATGGGCACTTCGAGTTCGTTGTCATGCCTTTCGGGTTGACTAACGCTCTTGCCGTGTTCATGAAGCTGATGAACAACGTGTTCAGACACTGCTTGGACGAGTCGGTGATCATTTTCATCAATGACATCCTAGTCTATTTGATGAGTCATGAGGAGCACAACGTTCACTTGCGGACGGAGTTGAATAGACTGCGGGAGCATAAGTTGTTTCCCAAGCTCAACAAGTGTAGCTTTTGGCAAAGGGAAATCGGATTTTTGGGTCATGTGGTCTCGGACAAGGGTGTGTCTGTGGATCCTAGAAATATCAAGGCAATCGCGGATTGGCCTCGACCCAAGGATGCGTCGGAGATAAGGAGTTTTCTGGGTTTAGCTGGGTATTACCGGAGATTTGTTAAGGGCTTTGCGAGTATGGCGCAGCCAATGACGAAGCTGACTGGGAAAGACGTTCAGTTCGTGTGGCCGGCCGAGTGTGAGGCGAGTTGCACTAAGCTGAAGAACATGCTCACCAGTATGCCGGTGTTGACCCTACCCAAGACGGGGGAGCCGTATGTGGTGTACACGGATGCGTCGAGAGTCGGGTTGGGTTGTGTTCTCATGCAGCAGGGTATGGTAATTGCCTATGCGTCGAGGCAGTTGCGGAAGCATGAGGGCAATTATCCTACCCACGACTTAGAGATGGCCGCAGTTGTGTTCGCACTTAAAATCTGGCGGTCTTATCTCTACGGTGCCAAGGTTCAAGTGTTCACGGACCATAAGAGTTTGAAGTACATCTTCACTCAACCGGAACTGAACATTATGCAAAGGCGTTGGATGGAAACCGTGGCTGACTTTGACTTAGATATTGCTTACTATCTGGGTAAGGCAAATCTAGTCGCTGATGCATTGAGCGGTAAGAGGGTGGCAGTCGATGCGGAAAAGGACCTGGAAGGGTTGGTGCACATGATTAGGACGTTGCGTCTGACTGCGTTGACTGATGAGGTAGAGCCGTTGGGCCTGGGTGCGGCTGATCAGGCAGATCTGTTAAGCAGGGTACAGCAAAGGGACGAGTTCCTGCCGAGAGTGGATAAAAACGAGCAGGCCGAGTATCAGTCTTCCAAGAACGGGACGATCGTGGTAAATGGCCGTGTGTGTGTTCCGGAGGATCAAGCGTTGCGGGACGAGATCCTTAAGGAAGCACATCAGTCGCGATTCTCAATTCATCCGGGAGCGACCAAGATGTACTTTGACCTCAAACGGTACTATCATTGGGTCTGGATGAAGAGAGATGCAGCAAAGTGGGTTGCTAAGTGTCCAACGTTTCAGATGGTCAAGACCGAGCATCAAGTCCCTAGCGGATTGTTGCAAAGCTTACCCATTCTGGAGTGGAAGTGGGACATGATCACGATGGATTTCATCACGCGTTTGCCGAGTTGTGATGGCAAGGACGCAATCTGGGTAGTAGTCGATAGGCTGACTAAGTCTGCGCATTTCCTGGCCATCAACAAGAAGGATAATGCGGTGGTTCTGGGTAAGTTGTACGTGGAGCAGATTGTGCGATTGCATGGTGTGCCGTTCAGCATTGTGTCCGACTGGGACTCTAAGTTTAGCTCAGTTTTCTGGAAGGCAATGCAGAAGGCGATGGGGACGAATGTCCACATGAGTACAGCTTATCACCCCCAGACGGATGGGCAGTCCGAACGGACGATCAAGACACTCGAGGACCTATTGCGGGCGTGTGTTCTGGATTGGGGCGGTAAGTGGGAACAATACTTACACTTGGTCGGTCATAGTCTTGGTCGGCCATAAATGCGCTAGCCGTTGGCCGCTGTCGGCCTTGACTCGGCCGTTACGGTCGAGCCCGCGCGGTCGCTTTAACCGGCTGGTGCGGCGACCAATACGGTGTATGTGGTCGGTTTGGTCGGTTCGTCTTGATGGGAGTTGAAGTCTCGAACCAACGCAAGTGTTACCGCCTCTTGAAGGCTTTTACTGCGGGACCGTGTCTTTGGACCGGGTGGAAATGACATTGGGTCGTCATTGGCCAAATCTCGGTCGTCGGTTTGGTCATGGGGTAGCGTTTCTCGGCCATCTTCACATCCAGCACGATGCATGGGCAAACCGTCTCGATCCTTCGTCTTAAAAGCACCACTTGGTCGATAGATAGCTCGGATCTGGTCGTGGGAGTGATCATTGGATCGTGTCTTTCGAACCTGTGCTTGATCTGGTCGTACCGGATCGGTCGGGCTTGTCACGTCCATCTGGTCGAGAAATCTGTAGACCAACCTCCAATTGGTCGGATGGGTCATCCTCCCTAGACTCGCGGTCTAACCGTGGATCGGGCGGTCCGGTACCATGGTCCATGATTGTATCACTATGGATGCGTTTCATAACGTGTTCCATGTATCGCAGTTGAGGAAGTGCATTTCTGACTGACATCTTGTTATGTCTGAGCCACCGCCGGACTTAAAGGAGAATTTGACCGTGGAAGGACGGCCAGTTCGGGTTGTCGGCAAGAAGACTGTACCGGATGGTAGGAAGAAGATGCGGATGATTCAAGTCGTTTGGGACTGTGATGGTGATGAAGAAACGACTTGGGAACCGGAAGCGAGGATGAAAGCCAAATTTCCTAAGTGGTTTGAAAAGCTTAAGAAAAAACCGAAGAAGAAGGGTAGACTTGAGGGCAAGTCTCAGGCAAGTGGGGGAGAGTTGTAACACCCGTTTCTCTAGGATGACCGGGTTGGGTCGGAAGGGGAAGCGTCGTTTAGGACGAAATTCAGGAATTTGAGCTGAAAGATAGCTAGTCCGTGAATTTCGGGGTGTTTGGGTAACTAAGTCCGATCAAGCGGGTTTTTCGGACAGCCTTGTCGAAGTTCGGTCGACCCCGGTTTGGATCGGTCGGACCAGGTTATAGCTGGTCGACCCAAATTCGATCTGGGCCGATGATTTCGGCAGGAACGGTTATTTGGGGCGTCCGTGGGTAGTCTGTAACCGTTATTTGCGGGAACAGGTACCTGGAATCGCGGGAACGGTTACAACGACGATTTTCTACCCTGGCCTATTTATGGACCATTTGTGAGCATTTTTTGAGGGAGGAAAAACTGCGTGAGACACTTAGGGTTTTTGTGAGAGAAAAACCGAGTGAAAGATCGAGATTCGGTCGAGAGATTTCTGATTAGGGTCGGCGGTCACTTGTGGTGGACGAGAGACTGGGCCGTGAGGGTCGTACGGATCGTGCTGTCTGGGTAACGTGTACGCAAGGGGTAACGGAAACCGTTAGGCTAAGGTGAGTTCGTGACTGTGGGCTGTGTGATTCTCTTGGTCTAGGTTTGCTAGGACTACCTGACTTGCTTGTTATCCATATTCTGTTTTCTGCCTAGCTTGGGTCGAACGATCGGTTCCAACGCGGGGGCGTCCGGATCAGACGTCGCGCTTAGGGCGCGGTCGCCGCTAAGGCACGTCTGGGTCGCGGACGGGCGACCGTGGGATGGGATGATCGGGTCGACCAGGCGACTGTTAGATATGCATTTCTGTACTGATTGATTTTCGTTGATGCGATTATCTATGTGACTAAGTGGGACGGGATGACCGCTCTCACAACATGGAAGAGCAAATGATACACATGAGTCTAAAACACGGTTGAAGCATGGTAGACCCGTCGGTTTAAGAATAAAAATCTTAGGAAGCTGAAATGCATGACACGCTCAAAATAGCAGAAAATATTTTGGAGGAAGTAAATCATGAGACTAATGATAATGTAGAGCATCATGAGCCAGAAAGAAATCATGAGATCTCTATCAACTACATTCATAAAAAAAATGAAATGGATGATGTTGATGATGATTTTTCATATCTTGTATAAAAAATGAAGAAAATGAAGATCGAGAACCACAGTCTATATATAAATGTCAAAACATACATGACTGGATAATATGGCTAGATGCAATATAAGTCGAATTTGATTCAGTTATCAAACGAGACATGTTTGGACCTATTGTACTCACGCATGACGATGTGAGGCCATGTAGATACTAATATCTACATTGAGAGTTCCCGTGGG